>APFE030052996.1:259366-281329 GCA_000404065.3 Pinus taeda | reverse complement strand
ATAGGGTTTGTTGTTTTTCATGCAAAGGGAATTTTGTTTTGCTTCAAGGGAATTGTGTGTGTATGAGCGGTTGTCATCACATAGACATGTTTCACACTCACTTCACGCACTCTTGTCATGTAGGTTGTTGCATCAAGAAAAGTATGCCTTATGCATTCTGGATGGTCTATGTTGTGTCACTAAGTATCCGTGTACGATCATAGTCAAGTCTTATCATTGTTTACATCTGTGTCACTGATCTCACACTTAGCCATTTCCCAAGCAACCTAGCCTCATTCAGTGTCCCAAAATTTTTCACTTTGCTTCTACAACCATAAAGCTTCCTCCCTTTCCTGCTGAAACTCTGTAGCCCGTAGAGACCCCAACCAACGCTACTCTCTAGAAATGTGCAGAGCAGTCAGGCAACCAACACTTCTCTCAGAAATTGTGTAGAGGTGTCCTCCTAGCACCCCCATCTCACATCAGTGTCCTATGCCTCAAAATTGTGCAGTGTTGTCCAAGTTTTCCTGTCAGTCTTGCATGCAGAAACTGCGCAGGTGGGCCTCCCAGGGCCTCATCCCAACAATAGTCACTTCCCATTGAAATCGCGATGATCTATCGCCTAGTGACTACAGGAAAATGTGACATGCTAAGATCATTCCCAAGGAGTCGAGGAGAAGGACCAAGAGACCAAGTAATGGAAAAAGGTCAGGACCGCATGCAAACTCTGTCGGATACATGATCATCTCAAGGGTAAGTATGGTGAGTAAGGAACACCTTCCGAAGTGCACCTCTCAGTGAGTTTGCAAGACTGCTTGTCATTGTCATATCATCCTATCCTCAGTAACATGCATGTGCACAAACACAAAAGGTCATCTCATGTGTTTCCTCTACATGTCTTACTTCCTTTTCGACCAACTGTCATCTTCGGCATGTTGATTGTTATGTCATGCACGCAACCCTGTTATGGTGATGTTGAAGGTTTGTGTTTGAGTTTTGTATGCTATGTAAGCATATATCACACTCACACACGATGTTGTAAGCACTGTCACACAAGTGTCGTCACGGTTGTCTGAAGGTCTATCCGAAGTGTTGCATTTGTCGCTTTCACCATTTGACAGTTTCACAGTCAGTCACACTGAGCATGTGTTGTCTTGTTGGTTCGAGATGTATTGTTGTCAAATCGTGTTGAATGTGTGTTCGCAGGGTCATGTATACACGAGTTTGCTCGCTCACACACTTAACCATTTCGCTGAAGATCTGTCGATTGGACCATCCTCCATCAGCAGGACCTTCGTTGAGCTGCACTGTGCAATCTTAGCCCTCAATGACCAAGTACTGCTACCCATAATTGCGCAGAGCATAAGGTTGCCTCCTAAGAAGTTTGCACCGTGCAATCCTGGCATCAACCTTGTTGACTGTCACCTAGAAAAATGCAAAAGTTTCCTAAGAATCCATCTCAATATGCGTTTCTCACAAGCCAATCTATCAAACCTCCCACAGGTCAACCAGAGAGTTTGACCATGTAGTGACCCCAGGCTTCACTCCTCCAAAAAATTGCATAGAAGCTGTCAGCATGCCCGCCTCTACTAACTAAAGAAATTTCATAGACATGAGGGACAATCGCCTGCTACTTGTCACTGCGCTAACCCTAAAAATTGTGTAGTTCTGTCAGTGAATCCCCCTATCAGCCGCCTCGCTACTCTTCGTGAAAAATGCACAGTTTTCTTGGACTATCCTCCAGTTGCCTGACACCGCGCTCAACCTGAAAACTATGCAGACATGTCCTGCATGCCTGCCTCCCAGTTCTGCGCAGTTTTGGCAAGCAAGCTCAAGCATCTTGCTCCCAGCCTCACTTGAGAATCTACACAGTTTTCACTGCCAGTATCCTCCCTGCTACCTGCAATGCCTCCCTAAAAAAATTGTGCAGTTCTGCCTCCTAGCTGAGCCAGATCCCATAGAAACTCATTGTTGTTCCAGATTGCTCATCCCAGGCTCCTAGTGACCTCTGCAGAATTTTCCTTGATAGTGCTCCAGGGCTCGCATCCCAGCCTAAAATGTGCTTTGCAGTTTTAGAGCCTTGTCCTCTCTCATGGTCACCTGCACCTGAAAATGAAATATGATGCATCATGGTAGACTAGGATATTTCTGGATTTGATGTCGTCTCGTCATAAGTGATTGTAGATACAGGTACAAGGATGAGGCATGGCACGATGATGAACGGGATGAACCATGAGCGCATGCTAGGAGACTTGTTCGCAAACGGATGAACACACGAAGCATGCCAAGTAGCAAGCAAAGGATACACATGTGCATGCATGAAATATCAAGCGAACACCAAGACCATTGAAGACTTCGCACACTCTGCCATGGGTAGGTGAAGCTATGGTACACCACAGGCACACTCATCACTTAATAGCACAATAGCTCGACATGAGTGGCACAGGCAACATGTGCATACCTAAAAGGTCATGTCGATTTGTGTCATGAGTCGCCTCGGCCACATCACTACTTTGGGTCATGATAGTGTAATCAATGTAATGTAACATGGAAGTCCAAGAGACCCATGGATGAAGTCAAAGAGTCATGTAAGTCGAACAGTCATGAGGGAAGTCGAACAAACACAAGGGTCAATTTCACCCTTGGCTATATATACCCCTCATTTGTACATGCAAAGAACTTTTCACCTTGGCTCCTCCCACATAGCCTTGAGAGTCTGTAGTCTTTTTTTGAGGAGCGAGCAATGGGTCCAATGCCCCACTATGTGGGTTAGTGATGGAATGGTGTATGGATGTGCCTTGGAACTTTCGCTTAATTCAGAATCTTGTTAATAGGGCAACACATTTTCACACATCTATTGTATTTGTTTGTAAGACTATTCTTTGGATGCTTGTAATGCATGTTTCTTTAACCTGTATTAAGACAGTTGAACTATTTCGTTTGTTCTAGTACATATGATTTTGGAAATGTGTTGTATCAGTTGTTAATGATGTCTCGCTCGTGTGGACTATTCCACTGGACACTCGACAGATTCATTCTCGTAAACTTGTTATAACGACCGTCGCACTCGTGTGGACTATTTCGTTGGGTGTTGTACATTCTATATGTTCTTCTTGTGTTTGTGACTTCTGCATCCATGTGGAATACTCCGCTGGAAGTTGCGCATGTCCTGTTGTGTTGTGTGTCTCTAACAGTGTTGAGACTATTCCCTTTCGACTTGATACTCACTCTCACCCTCTCCCTCTGTAGTGAAAGAAAATTGACACAAGCAATACTAGGCACTCACCAAGAATGCAAACCTCGTTGTTCGAAGACTAAGCAAACCACTCTCATGTGCTGACAAGCAAGAGCTAAGGAAAATATTTAAGATAATGGCAACCGGGCCATCATACCGGATGTGACTCATACACCAAAGGTGTGAGGTCTAGTTGGGACTTCATAGCAGGGAGATCCCTTGAATGTTGACGGGTCCAGCACCATCAATAGTATGCTTAACAAATCATTATTCAATTCTAAAGCTTGTTTCATGAGTCCTTACATAAACTTTCTAATACTAACACTCATGCATTGCTTTGTTGTTGATCTTTCATTTTTTAAATTCTTGTAAAATCAATGCCTTGCTATGTTGATCATTTTTATTTTGTAAAATTTTCAAATTTGTTTGTTATTAGATGTAGATAAATTACAGGAAAGAAATTATTCAAAGATATGTGTTGTTAGAGATTATTATTAAGTCAAGAAGTACAAACAATATTGTGGTAGCTTATTCTAAAATTATACTACCAACCAAAAGGATGACAAACAGTTTGTTCATCTACAAAGAGATTTACTACATGTATAAGGAATCCCATAACACAAATTCTTTGATGCAATTGTAGTATTGTATATACATAACAACAACTAGCTTTTTAAAGACTCAAGAATCTAGTAGAGTCTCTTGCATTCAAATTCTAGTATGTATTGCATTAGCCCAATGATATTTGTAATTGCATTGATCAATAGGATATATTAGATTAATATGGGCCCATCCTAATTAAGGTATTTTTATGTTCATTCATTATGTGACCTAAAAGTAATCAACTAAATCATTTTATTAAGGTTCATATTATGTCAATGAACATGCTAGGCATGTTGATTCACACTTATACTTGGGGGGCGGGGGGGGGGATTATTATAATACAATTTCTTATCAAACATTCATTAATCATAACCAAACAATCTCACATATGGAACATAAGATATAAATGAAAATTTATTTATAACAGAGCTTTGTAGGAACCAACCTATTGTTACAAAATTTGTACGCACCAACCCATAGGAGACACCAATCCCCTCTGCTACAAAATTTGTAAAAATAAACCAATTGGAAACACCAATCCCCTATAATACAAGATTTGTAGGCACCAACCTATAGGAAACAACAATCACTTTCGCTGCAATATTTGTAGGCACCAACTTAGAAGAGACACCAATCCCCTCTGTTGCAATATTTGTAAGCACCAATCTATAGGAGACATCAATCTCGTCTACTATAAGATTTGTAGGCACTGACCTACATGAGACACCAATTCCCTCTGCTACAAACATTCGTAGGCACCAAAATACTATAACGATTCTACTTTCTACTTGTACTTTCACCAAGTCTATTAGTTGCTTTTGCTTTCATCAGGTTTACTTGCTGCTTTTTCCTTCACTAGGTCTTCTTCTCCCAAAAGTTGTTTTTTTGTTCCTTTTCCCAAGAACAAAATTATACAACATGCCACATATCCAATTTTACAAATATGATTATGTAATTTTTACTAAAGGTGCTTTTATATGTCTCTTCAATTCTACGATATTTTCATTGTCTAAAAAGTCCCAAAAAATAATCTATAGAAGAAATGGAAAATTGACATATATGAAGCTAATTTCAAGCTTATTCATGAACTTTAACTTCCTCAGAGCATATCTCCAAAATTATAGTGAACCAATCTCTAAAATTTCTACTATGGGTACCTAGAGATCTCTTCTCGGTCTCCTCCATATTTCATAGTCTAAAACATCTCAAAAAGAATGTTATAGTGAAAATTCCAAGTTGACATATTTGAAACATATTTCAAGAGCATTCAAGAACCCTAACTTCCTTAGAGAACATCTATGAAATTATAGTGAATCAAGGTCTGAAATTTCTACCATACCTAGATATCTTTCCTCTATATTTTCTAGATTTAACGGTTTGAAACATATCAAAAATAAAATTATAGAAAAAATTCCAAATTGACTTATTTGAAGCATCTTTTAGAAGAATTAAAAAAACCCTAATTTCCCTTAGAGGATATGTCTGAATTTATAACGAACCAAGGTTTGAAATTTCTTCCATAGGTACCTAGAGATCTCTCCTTTATATTTCACACTCCAAAACATCTTAGAAAACAAAAGTTATAGAGAAAGTTCCAATCTGACATGTTTGAAGTAGATTTTAGGAGCATTAAATAACCTTAAATTCCTTAGATCATATCTGTGAAATTATAGCAAAACAAAGTCTAAAATTTCTACCATGGGTACACAAAGATGTACTCTTTATATCCTCTAAGCACTATTTGAAACATCCTAAAAGAAAATTTATATGGAAAATTACAAGATGTCTTGTTCACTCCAAAAATCACATTTTTTTATCCATCTTTAAGACCCTAAGAGTATTCCTTAGTTATCGTTATGTATACAGGTTGTTCTCAGGCAGAAATCACATATGTGCTTGAACAGTTCTCATTTCAACACATTACCTTTGAAGGTGGTGAATATTTGGGTTTTCACCTAAAACCCAATGACTACAAGAAGGATGACTCAATGTGGCTTCTTGCCAAGATTGAAAAAATGCTAAACTCCTGGAGTCACGGGTGGTTATCAAGGGTAGGAAAACTTGTCTTAACCAAGTCTGTGTTAGAAGTTATCCTAGTATTCTAGATGTCCTTGTCTTGGATTCCTAAAGGTATTCTGAAAAAAATACAAAAAAGTTGTTGTAATTTCTTATAGAGAGAGACAAAGTAGGGCAAGCCATTCACATGGGTCAAATGGGATAGAATTGCTCTACCCAAAAAATGGGAGGATGGGGTATAAAGAATTTGGTTTAGTTTTCACAAGCCCTTGCGGCAAAATGTGGCTGGAGATTGATATCTACCAACAATTTATGGACTCAAGTGGTAACACAGAAATATATTCATTTGTTCCCTCTGAACTAACGAATTCATCTTCAAAAGAAGAATAGGTCCAACATCTATATGACATGGAAATCCATCGTTGACACATTTCATATCATTGGTACGGGTTTGGCTTGGAAAGTCAACTCCGGATCACAAGTTTGTATTGGTACTGATCCATGGTCTAGCAGCAACAGACAACACATTCTCCCATCAGACTTGGTATCCTTTTTAACAAAACAAGGAAAGACCACCAATGACTGGATAGCTGATATGGATAATTCCTCTATCCGGGGACATAAATGGATGACAACACTAGACTTAAATATTTCATAACAATGGCATCAAGTTTGGAGAACCTACACCAAAGTTCTCACAACTACCCACATTGGGCTTCATGACTCTGAGGATGAGCTCATTTGGACTCACTCAGAAAGTGGATATTAGACACCAAAGGAAGGTTGCCTATTTATACATGCTGACAAGTAACTAGTTGAACTGAAATGGTGGTCGAAATCTTCATGGAAGATGAAGAGTCTAGGTAAATCTAGGCTCTTTCTATGGTGCTTATTGGAAAATAAGGTTCATATGGGAGACAATCTTATGAAAAGATCATTTCATTGACCAACCTAGCGTGCACTTTGTTGATCTGTTAAAGAATTAGTGAACCACTTATTTATTACTTGTCAATATGTGGTCTCTATTTGGAGCCTCTTATACCAAGCGCTTAATATCAACATCCATTGGGGAGGAGATACTTTCAACAGTGTCTGGGAGGAATAATGGAAAGTAGCTTCCCTAATAAATTTAAGAACTTTCCTCTTTTAGTATGTTTTGGCATATGGATTGGATCGAACCACAATATTTTTTCTAAAGAAAATTTTCTCTCGGAGCACATCATAGCACATATCCTCGTGATCTATAATCTTCTTTTGAGGAGGAGATTCAAAACAATACTTGCAATATACTCCCCGAGACCATTGATTATGACACCCCTTGGGCATATTTCGACAGATCAACACATAATGGACATTGTAGTGGTGGGGTTGTTCTATATCTCAACAATCGACATTATTTTAAACTTCAATATGGTTTAGGCAGGGGCATGAATAATTATTCTGAATTATATAGTGTCAAACTTTTTCTATTATTTGCACTTGAAAATGGATGTCAACATATACAGGTTTTTGGTGACTCTCGTATTGTCATTGATTGGTTCAATTTACACTCTACATGTTACATGCACACACTCAAGGCATTACTGGAGGAAGTTCTTATGTTAAAACTCAATTTGATCATACTACATGTCAACACATCTACAGGGAAAGGAACTCTCTTTCCGACCAGCTATCCAAAGCAAGCGCGCAACAGGATCACGAGACATGACTGATCATTGAGCATACTGGCAGCGAACACTATCAATATTATCATCAACCTTTCATAGATATACAATGGTCAAATCCAAAACCAGATACAGGATGATCTATCACAATAATTTTTGATATATTCCTAGTTGTAGTAGATGAAATTTTGATATCATACAGTTTTTGTTTAGTTATGTTTATGCATATTTATTTTGCTCTGATATACTATATCCGCAGCAAAGGATTTTGTATGACATGACTTTTACCAGACACTATGATTGATACATAGATCGATGTTCAACACTCATATGTTTATTGAGAGCTTGAACAACAACAAATTTTGACATGCATCATGCATATACAACATGTAATTTTCACTATATATATGGAAATTACGATTTTTCCTGGGAGGAAAAAGCTATCGTTATACACCTTAGATTTATTATTGCTTGGATAATCTTAAAATGCACTCATCTATCCTTTTATTTATAATGTTTTTATGTTCACTAATGGGGTTAACCTTTAAAACTCCTACATTTTCTAACTAGACTGACTTGATAAAATATTTCATATCTCCTCATTTATATGGAGTTAAGGGGAGTGACATATAACATTAAAAAGGTATTAGCATAAGATATTCAACCATGTATCTTATTATCCCATTTTACCTAAGTGTTTGCAATGTCCCCAATTTCTCAAGCAAGATGCTGATTAACCTATCTTCTCTCTTTAATATAGCAAAGAAAGGGAAATTTGCTAAGGAGAGTAAGAAGTTTTGCCCTAGTTTACTTAGATAATATTATTATTAATAAGAAGTGGAAAAATATTATTAATAAAAAAGTACAAAAATATTATTTAATAAAAAATGGCAAAATTCACTTAGAAAATAAGTGAGTTAATCAATCAAATAATTAAAAAATGAGACATCTAGAAGATGGAGAAGGTATGGCCAAAGAGAAAGGAAGTCATTTCTAATCATTCTATGTCATGATTTCTCATTTCCATTGAAAAGAAGCTCAAGTGAGTTTCAGACAAAAGGTTTCAGGGAGATCGTCACATTAGTTTAGGTGAATCTCATTGCCATCCTAGCTAATATCTCTCCAATTTTGGTGGAAGTTAGCCACCCTAGCTAATATCTCTCCAATTTTGGTGGAAGTTATTGCCACGCTAGTTGGATTATTTCCGGAGGTTATATATAGAAGATATAACTAAATTTTAAATTTTGTTGCAGGAAAACTTCAACATCAACGAAAAAATTGTTCTTTTGCAGGACAAATTCATCTTTCTCAGGAGGGCTATGATTACCATTGAAGAGGCTTGATTTCCTTCCAGGATTGAGGCCGAGTGATTTGCCGTTAAAGGACCGAGTTGCAGATATATTAAGCCCAACTTCCACCCCTGGTTTCAAGAGGCCGAATCCTATATCTTAAGGAGGGCCGAATTGCATTTTTTAGATCAAAGAAGATAGACCGAATTGTTGCAGACCAAGCTACTATCTGAAGGCCGAGCTTGAGCAATTTTGGAGGATGAATTTCTGTGTGTTAGAGGCCAAATTCTTGTCTTTAAAGGAGGGCCAAATCTCTGATATATATCTAAGGGCTGAATTCATTAAATTACCAGTGCCAAGGAGGAGCAAATAATTCTCATTATTGGAGGTCATATCCATTCATTCATCGCAAGGATAAACCATCTTCTCCTGAAGGCCCGAGTCGATAATATAAGGAGTGAATTTATTAAGCAGAGGCCGAGTTTGGTAATCCTACACATTTGACAGAGACAGTTATGTTATTGTTAAGTCCTATCACTCAGAGATCTGCATTATTTATCTGCTCCAGCACTTCATCTATTGAGGTCGAGTCATCTTGTTGGGTGGATTAAAGCTACAGATTACAAACTAATCTGTGTATTCTCACCTATCCATCTTTGAGAGCACAAGTTCCAGATCCGGCAGGGGATGAGTTTCCGAGCTGAATATTGCCATCAAATTGGAGTAGCAGAATTCTAATTGAAGGTCGGTTTTGTTGGAAGTGAGTATATTAGAATATTCTTCAGCAATCTAGGCTTGCATAGTACTGGAATTTTTGAAAGATACCGGAGCTTTACTCTCTGTAAAATGTATTATTGAAGCTCGCACTAGGTTCCACAATCTCTCTCTAAGCACTGTAATCTCCTATCATATTAATAAAAATTCCATTTTCCCTTCCAAAAGCGTTCTCTGTGCAAGTAATCTGAATTGTTTGTGAAATGTTTGATTAAATGGGTGTGGTCAATTTGTTTGCACAAATTCTTCAAAGAAAAGTTTAATTACTGGTTTAGATAAAATGTGAACAGAATTGAAAAGGAGATGTAGCTCACAGGTGTGGTCTGCACCTGGAGACTACACTCAAAACAGAGAGATCACTCTTGTACACTCTATTAATCATCAATGAAAGATTACATCATTAAATACAACTTTAGAAATCAGGAAGTTGCAACCAAACTCCTAAATTCCAGGAACAAATCCTAAATTAAGGAGATACGTTACAACTATGTAACCATTTCTCCATTAATACAAAAGAATATTAATTATTTTCAACTCCCCCCCTTAATGGAGAAAGGGTTTTCCTGAACTCCTAACATCCCTTTAAACAATTCAAACTTCACATGTGCAAGAGGCTTTGTAAAAATATCAGCCACATTGTCACAAGTTTTACAATATTCAACAATAATTTCCTTTGACTGTAGTTTCTCTCTGATAAAACGGAGCTGAGTGTCTATATGTTTAATGTTTTTATGAAACACTGGATTGTGTGCCAATTTAATGGTGCTCTGGTTGTCGCTTTTGATGGAAGTGGAATTCTTTGTTCTTTTCCTGTATCATTGAGAAGCCTCTCAACCAGATCGCTTCACACGTCGCTGCACACAATGCTTGATACTCAGCTTCACACGAAGACAAAGCTACAGTACTTTTCTTCTTGCTGCTCCATGCTATGACCCCGGATCCTATGCTGAATGCATAACCTGTGATGGACCTTTGATCATCCAAGTTACCTGCCCAGTCTGAATCTGAAAAACCTGTTAGAATAACATCAGATGCGTCAGTGTATAAAATGTCATAGTTAACAGTACCACAAAGATATCTCAACATGCTTTTTGTTGCTACCCAGTAACTTTCAAGCGATTTTGATGTGAATTGGCTCAATACACTAACAGAGTATGCCAAGTCAGGTCTGGTTGTTGTAAGATATATCAAGCTGCCAACCGGTTGTCTGTACATTGTAGCATCAACCTCTTTAGTGCCATCATCACTGCTCAACTTCAAATTCCGCTGCAAAGGTGTCGCTGTTGATCTACACTGATCCATACCAAACGTTTCCAACAGATTTCTGGCATACTTCCCTTGGGTAAGAAAAGTTTGCCCAGTATCTCTGCATACTTCTAGTCCCAGACAGTAATGAAGGCTTCCGAGATCTTTCATCTCAAAAACTTGTGCCATAAGCCTTTTGATTCCTTTGATTAAATCATCTGCATCTCTTGTTATAATCATGTCATCTACATACAGAGAAATCAAAATAATTTACCCCTGATTATTGTACTTGGTATACAAATTTGGGTCATTTAAACTTCTATGAAGGACATACTCTAGAAAGAAAGAATCAACCTTTTCGTACCAAGACCCGGGTGCTTGTTTTAAACCATATAAAGCCTTTTTCAATATGCAAACAAGATGTTCCTGCCCTTGCTTTACAAATCCTTCTGGCTGTACTAAGTAAATTTCCTCTTTTAAGTCACCATTTAAAAACGCAGATTTAACATCAAGCTGGTGTAGCTGCCAATTACATTTAGTAGCTAAAGCACTAAGCATTCTGATTGTATTTAACTTTGCTACAGGTGCAAAAGTATCATCAAAATCTATACCTTCCTGTTGTGAATATCCTTTTGCAACCAGCCTAGCTTTTAATTTCTCTATACTTCCATCTGCATTCATTTTTGGTTTAAACAGCCATTTACATCCTATGGGTGTTTTATTCTTAGGCAGCTCAACTAACTCCCAAGTGTCATTTCTAAGAATTGATTCTATCTCTTCATTCATTGCAGCTCTCCATTCCTTAAATTGACTAGCTTCTTTGTAATTAGTGGGCTCTACAATGTTCAAAACATTTGACATCAAAGCATAGTCTCTCAATTTTAATGGCTTTTGAGTCTTCCTACCTGATCTCCTTGGTAGGGGACTTACCTCAAATTTGTTTTCTTCAGCTATAACTGGGCTTGCATTATCACCTTCTTCCTGTTCTTTTTGCTCTTCTTTCTGCTCCTGCTCTCTTTCATCCTCGCTGCTTTCATCTCTCAACAATGGAATGTGCCAATCATCACCAGTGTCATCTTTCCCTTCCTGTACCTGTT
Organism: Pinus taeda; assembly: GCA_000404065.3. NCBI lineage: Eukaryota > Viridiplantae > Streptophyta > Pinopsida > Pinales > Pinaceae > Pinus > Pinus taeda. Next base: position 269,427 of record APFE030052996.1, on the reverse strand, counting down.
CATGAAACACTACATCCCTGCTTGCAAATGTCTTACGAGACTCAGAATTGAATAATTTATATGCTTTAAATTTTTTGCCATAACCAACAAAGATGCATCTAACTGCTTTAGGGTCTAATTTCTTCCTATCAGCTTTGGGTATATGGGCAAATGCTTTTGACCCAAATACTCTTAGATCGTTTACTGCTGATTTAAATCTATATAGAGCTTCAAAAGGGGTTTTGAAGCCAAGATACCTGGTAGGACTTCTGCTATTCAAATATACAACAATATTAATAGTCTCTGCCCAAAAACTATTAGACAGACCCTTACCTTGTAACATGCTCCTTGCGCACTCCACCAAGGTTTTGTTTTTGCACTCTGCAACTCCATTCTGTTGTGGTGTGTGTGGCACTGTATACTGCTGAACAATCCCGGGAGATTTGCAGAATTTCATGAATTCCCCTAGCTTGTATTCTCCCCCTTGATCAGATTGGAGAATTTTTATACTCTTACCAAATTGTTTTTCCACTAAGGTTTTAAATTTTACAAAGCACTGGAAAGTCTGACTTTTCTTACTCAGAAAATAAACCCATGAATATCTAGTGCAATCATCAGTAAATAACAGAAAATAATATGCTCCTCCTAGCGACCTTGTCTGCATAGGTCCGCATATATCAGTGTGCACAAGTTCTAAAACATTTGTTTCCTTCCTCCTATCATGCACAGGAAACTGTTCTCTATGCATTTTACCTAAGGCACAACCATCACAATTTAACTGAATATTACGAAAGATAGGGAGCCCCTCAACCATACCTTTCTTTCTACAATAACATGAGGTCGTGCAAATTCAAGTGACCGAACCTCTGATGCCAAAGTTGTTCGGCTGTCAATCCTCCTGCAACCATGGCTCGCTTTGGTATACTCTTTGCATCTAGTCTGTATAGGCTTTCAACTCGCATGCCTGTTGCAACTATTTCATTCCTATAATCCTTTATCACACAATGAGTCTTGAAGAACTCGACTTGCATATCTTGATCAGTCATCATGGATACAGATATCAGATTCTTCTTAAATCCAGGTACATATAAAACATTTTTAAGATGACTAATTTTTCCATTTGATAACTTAACTGGAATCACCCCATAACCTTTAATCTCGTATCCACTATCATCTCCTAAATAAATTTTTGATCCATTTGTACTTTCTTCAAGACTATAAAAAAATTCCTTTTTACCTGTCATGTGTGAGGATGCTCCGGAATCGACATACCAAATATCGTCCTCATTAGACGCTGAAAGGGCAAAGTCGACTGTGAACAGTCGAAATTCAGGACTGAAATCTTTATCTTCTTCTTCAACAGAGTATCCTCTGTGCTTTGCATTTGCATGCTTCCTCTTTGCATCATCAGCCTGCTTCTTGAAGCATTCATTCTGTATATGACCCTTCTTTCCACAATAATTACATTTCTTTATAGAATGATTTGCAAGCATACCTTTATGAGAATTCTTTTTTGATGTTCCTTTCTGCTGTGATAGTTGTTGTGGTTGCTTTCCTCTGAATGATCGTCGTTTCGCCATCAGTGCAAGATCATCATTCTGGGGGTTCAGGTTCTGCCGCCGCTCCTCCTCTTGCAGCAAGATCCCTGTCAGATCTTCAAATGTGGGTGCTTTCTCCCTTGCCGCCAATCTAGTGACAAACATTTGAAATTCATCACGCATCCCACTCAGTGTGATTGAGACAAGATCAGAGTCAGACACCGCCTCTCTGATGTCCGCCAATCCGTCTTTCACATCTTTAATTCGCGCAACAAATGCAGCAACAGTCTCCCTTTCGTCCATCCTCATTGAAAATAGCTTGCTTTTAAGCGCCATAATTCGATTTGTGTTCTGGGTCTGATACAGATTCTTGATGGTCGTCCAGATCTCCACGAACGTTTTACATTCTCTAATGTGCGGGATAATACTGTCCTTCATAGACATCTTCAACAAAACTTTCGCTTTGTTCTCTCGTTTTTCCCATTCTTGCTCCTGTGTCCCTGTGTTCGGCTTCAGCTCATCACCTGTAACTATGGACCAAGCATTCACACCCTCAAGCAAGGTCTGGATCTTAAACTTCCAATTCGTGAAGTTAGATCCATCGAGTTTACCAGACTCGTGAAGGTAAGATTCCATCGTATTACTCATTCTGATCAGATCTACAAAATGAATCTACCCAACAGTAAAAGAAAAACGATACCTGTCAGATCGATCTGTCACTTCTCTGCCACTGATCTACAGTATTTGACAATCCCGCTCTGATGAGCAAATTCAGCGTTTTTCAATACAGTCGAAAAATTGGTCTGACCAAAATTGATCCGATCTGCCTCTCCCGGATAGATCTGCAACTTCACCGATCTGCGCCCCTCGCAAATCGTCAAACGAAGATGAGGCTTCCCGCAAATCCCCTTGAAGGTGAGTTGGCGCTCTCTCGAGCGAAAAATCCGCGCCAAGAAAAAATCCGTGCGAGGCAAAATTACTGGCGCTCTTTTCCCGTAAAAATCCGCGCCAATCCAGTACTTTGGCGTGCTGGTGCACTTAATTACCAAACAGACGCACCAATATGGTATTTTGGCGCGCTCCCGAGCCAGAAACCCGCGGCAACCCCCTTCTACTCGGGAAAAAAACTTCCGAGTCCAAGCCAGGTGTTCTGCAGTCCACCTGCTCAATTGAGCACAGAGCTCTTGTCTACACGCGGCCACAGAGGCCCCTCAAGCCACACAGGCAATTCTACCACACAGGCAAGCTAGCTACAAAGGCACTTCAGCCACAAAGGTGATAAAAGATCAGGCTCACCCAATCTGAGCTCTGATACCAAGATAAAATGTGAACATAATTGAAAAGAAGGAGATGTAGCTCACAGGTGTGGCCTACACCTGGAGACTACACTCAAAACAGAGAGATCACTCTCGTACACTCTATAATCATCAATGAAAGATTACATCATTAAATACAACTTTAGAAATCAGGGATTTGCAACCAAACTCCTAAATTCTAGGAACAAATCCTAAACTAAGGAGATACGTTACAACTATGTAACCATTTCTCCATTAATACAAAAGAATATTAATTATTTTCAACTAGTATGGCACACAAACAATGTTTGAAGTAACTCAGCGAAAAAAATGGTCATAATTGCATAAAAATCAGTTAGGTACATTACAGTGGTATTAGAGCATGGTATTGGCCAGCGGTGGTCCTAAAGACAAGTGAACCAAAATCAGAAGCCAAAGATACCATGGGAGAGAAAGAGAGTCTAGTAGTTTTTGCTAGAGCAATATCAAGGCAGCAAAAGACAACACATGCATTGTTTGAGAAATTATCTACATATTACTTGAAGGCGACATAACTCATGGAGGCATGGGTATAGTCAAAGATGGCAAAAAAAAGGGAAAGTAAATATAGATCTGAAGATGAACATATGAGCAGAACTGAAGAATTGAAAGCAACTAATACCACACTAGTGGAGATCCCAGATATAATGGAAGCCTTGGAAAGTACATCTGAAGGGAGCCAAAAGGTTGTTTATGAAGTTTTTCCTTCAAATTTGTGCTCTATACGTGATCGTGTAAAAATCAAGAATGTTGATATGAATCATTCAACAAGAAGCACTTATGCAAAAGGCCCACAGGCTCAAAATCAATATGATGCTAAAGATTGAAATTTTCCAGAAGATGAGACAACAAAGGGTCTGAATATTCCTGGTGATAAACCTACCAAACAAAGTCCAAAGGTGTCAGGTCTTCAACAAGACATAGAGATATTGAAATCTGAGCTTTCTAAGTTCATTACAGAGTATGGGCAGGAAGGTATTATGCCTATGAGAAAGCATCTTCATCTACGTGGTCGTGTGGATATGGAGAAGGCCATTACTTGTATGGGTGATTTCATAAATCTTACATCTTATGAGTCTCTCACTTTCTTATAAGGATCATAAACCTAAAGGGTATTGGGATAGCATAGAAAATCTGAAACATGAGGTCAACTAATTTCAAAGAATGTGTAGTATGGATCCATCTTATTTTCCTGGAAGAAATTCTTTTGAGAGAGCTGGAAGATTTGATTCAGCTTGATCATTTGAGAAGTGGGGAGGTCTACATGAAGTCTCTTGTTTGCTAATACTTAAGGTCCAGCATACGCATATAGTTCAGTCTACTAGTCCCTACATAAGACCACCATAAGTTGCAATGATGACAAAATGCAGTCATTATACCCCAATCCAGTATCTGAAGAAGTTGCAATGGCACATGGATAGAAGAATGGCATCCGTCTTGTTGCAATTTTTGAAGGAAGTAAATGCTTGGGAGCCTATGAAGGTTAATTTTTCCAACAAGAATGAGGCCTTTCAAACATTTCTTCTTCCTCAGTTCTCTGGGGTACATCATAAAATCGAAGCAAGAACTCAAGGAGGCGATGAAAGGCCAAAAAACTACCACTGGTATTCTTTTGATAATGGCATGTTGATCTGCAAGTGCATTTGGTACACATTTGGTATGTTTCAAGCAAGGAGACCTGGTAGAGCTATCATGGACTTATTGAATTATAATGCGATGGAAGTTGAAGTTTATGTTCCATCTTCTATGGCGATGTTTGAATTCCTACCAATGGAAATTGATGTTAATTCACAACTCTCAGTAACATTGAGAAGCAACATTGATCATTCGTATGTAAGGTGTGATGCTTTCAATTCTTTCCTAAGATGGAAAATTTTTGGAGCAGTGCATACTTTTGATATTTTGAATGGGACAAGTTGGGAGAGTTTCGTAGTAAGAGTTCTAGATGATGTTGGTAGAACTCAACTACCAAACAAGGAAGCTCCAAGTGTTCCTTTGTGAGCATGGACAACTTTATATGCTTCTAAGCTAGCAAAAGAAACCCTACATACATATTTAACCATCATCAACAAAGAATTCACTAATGATATAGATGCTCTAGTACCCTTGAAGGTTTCATGGACTGTAGTTGTCGGTGCTTCATTGATTGTACAACAGACGGGGGATGGAAATTCATTTGGGGAACACAAGTTTGATGTAGATCCCATTGAGAGACCCTTCGTTGATATCCAGGGCATAGACCATGAAAGTTTGCATGAGCTGTTTCTTGTCTGTGGAAGTGTGATGAGGGTATTTTTGCATGGAGGACCAAAGCGTTGGAGGAAATGGGTAGAATTTGTTAAGCCTACATGTGTAGTTGCTTATGATGAAAAATGTCATGTCCCCATTTTTATTCTTCTTCATAATACAACGAGGGTGGATTTCCAGGGCAGGAGATGGCCAGTTTAGTAGAGCGGGTTTATGTCATCAGGGGTCCCGATGGAGTTTTGAGGAGTTTTTATGGGATTTGATGGCATTCGCTTGGCATATTCCATCATCCACATAGTTTGCATTTCGTTCTGTCGCATTTCGACTACTTTTGACAATCAACATTATTATTGGGCATAACTTAATTAATTATGCTCGAGGTGGCATTTCAGGGAGCTTAATTGATGACGGAATACCTCATTGTAATAGCTCATTGGAACTAGAACAAGAACTACAGGATGGGGTGCTGAGAAGAGAGTATGGTGGGTCATTTTCCATTTTCCTTAGTTAAAAATGACTTTAATTAGTCATTTAATTAAGGAAAAAATAATTAATTGGAGAAAAAGGGTCAAAAGTGACTTAAGTGAAATAAAATAAAATTAAAGGTCACTTAAAATAAAGTCAATGGAGGAGCTTCTACAATAATAATAAAATAATAAAATAAGATGCTTCTAGAGTCTTGGAGATCTATCCGTGAGATCTATAGAAGAGGAGGAGAAGGTCATTTGGAGACATCTTGGAGTTGATATCGTTTCTTGTATGTGAAGTCGAGAACGTGGTTATCTACTCCATTGGTAGCCCCAAGACGAAAACCCCCAGGTGATATAGAGAGATTGGGCAAGCACCCATCTTCCCTTGGTGAATCCATCCAGGGTTCACAAGTTGTAGTGTATTGATTTTTCAGTTTGTTTTGGAGGCCGATTTGCGGCAATATTGTAGATCTATTTGAGGCTAGCTTTTCATCTCAGCTACATGTGCTATTTGTGCATGTAAAACCCCAGCTTACCTAATATAATAAAGATGAGAATTTTCTTGTTTAGTGTGTTATGGATTGCAGTGCTCTGTTGTCTTTAATTTTACATGGCAATCTTCTGTTAAAGGCATAATTAGTTTTTATGTGAAGTGTCTATTCCAAATTTTCTACATTTGGGACATCACAAAAAAAATTTGGTGAAAGAAAGCATTGTTATCACTCATTTAACAGATGGTGGAGGGACACTACACTAGACTTCATTACATTGTTTGGGGAGATTTACACTTACATTTAAACGTGGTAACTTAATTGGAGATGATCTACCTCTAAAATCTAGTGAAGCTATTGTCCAGTGCTTCGAGAAAAATTGGTGGTTTTTGCTTTAGTATCCACATGAGAAGCTAACATTAGCTACAAGTGGTTATCTCAATTCATGGTTAGCGCTTTTAACCTTCTTTAGGGAGTCTCCACTAGATGTATCCAAAATGCTCTCACTTATGTCTCTTCATGAAAGATTTAATATAAAGCAGTTGTTAAGCTGAGAGCTATGAAAGGAGAAAGTTTGAATAATGGGAACCTTGTTATAAATGCTGAGAAATTAGTTCCTATAAATAATTAAAGTTTTGATCACTTCTTTGTAACACCCTCCTCTCACATCCACCCAAGTAACCATGCCAACTAGGGTAAACATGAGACAAGAGGCTACTATGATCAGATTCAATCTCCTAGGTAACCTTAAGGAAGTGGAATAGATGAACATCATCAACAAAACCCTCAGGAGACAAGTCAACCACTCAGACAGCGTGTCCCTAGGTCCCATTTCTATTTTGGACAATTTAAGGCTCAATCGCTCTCATGTTATGGGCAAGGGAGTGACCAGAGACCTAAAGTCACTCTCATATGGCTGCATGCGAACGATTGTGGACGAAACTTGCCAGTTCTGTGCCAATGACTCTGGGATTTGAGCCACTTTTTAGGCCTAGAGCCCAGGCCACTGCCCAGAATGGAATGAAAGCTCGGAATTAAATAAGGTACAGGGAAACAATGATGCAAAAGTAAATAGTTGATCAAGGCCTTAACCAGACCCCTACTAGTCATGACAGGCATTTCATCTAACATATCATCGACATGTAACCTACAGGTGTAAACAATAGAGTTAAGTGTATGTATCTCTTAGTTATCTGAGAATTGCCATGAACCATTGTTTCCTCATGTCATTTACTTCCTTATCACTTATTAGGTCATAGATACAATATCCATTCAAATACAAGTAAAAACATGTTGAGAGCCAAACATAGTTGCTGCCATAAAATGAACATATAACCAGCATAATAGGAACACAATTACAATAAACATATCAACCATCAAAATCCATATATACACTAGTACATTTATACATGAAAATCAATGGAATGAATTTCTCATTAATCAATGCAATGAACCGACCAAAGATGGGACTACCATGTTCCACCCGACCATAGATTCACTGAGCCAAGTCTCTCTTCAGCCAATCACCCCCGTGCCATATTCCAAGCATGAATGTGGGACTCAAACCAAAAGAACTCAATCAGGGCATGCCGAGGCTAAACCACCTCACCCTCATCAATAGAAACCAGGTTTTACCGTAATCCATCCTAGATCATTAGGCCAAACAAGCATGGAAGCCACCGGATTTTTCCACCTACACCGTGAGAAATTTTCTTGTCTCCAAGTCTCTCATGCTTTACTGCAATCTGTTAAAATTGGCAACTAAGGCCAAACTCCATGTGGGTCATCTTATTTACGGCAACTGATATTTTTCTTGGATCCCTCTCATCGAGAGGTGTAGAATTGATCTAAAGATCATCCGATTCCGATAAGTATTCATGGGGTTATGAATTTATTTGCATTATAAGACAATTCGTCAAGGTTGGCCAACAACCAAATAAACCCCACATGTGCTCAATGTTTTAGTATAAATAGAGGTGGCCTTCAAGTCATTTCAACATACTTGGGATCTCTTCCTCTCTCTACTTGTCTTTGGGTTTTAGTAGGAGGAGAGATCCTAAGGAATAATGTTGTCCTGATCCAGAGGGCAGAACACCGGAACTTTCGGAAAAGCCAGAACTGCCGGAAAATCCGAAATAGCCGGAACTGCCGAAAAGGCCAGAAATGCCAGAAAAGCTGGAACTGCCAGAAAAGTCAGAAAAGCCAAAACTGCCGGAAAAGCTGGAACTGCGGGAAATGCCAAAAATGCCCGAAAAGTCGGAACTGCCAGAAAAGCCGGAAAAGCCAAAACTTCTGAAAAAACTGGAATTGCTGGAAAAGCCAGAAAAAATAGAAATGCCGGAAAAGTCGGAACTGCCAAAAAAGCCAGAACTCTAGAATTGCTAGAAAAACAGGAAAAGGCGGAACTTCCGGAAAAGCTGGAACTGCCGGAAAAGACGGAACTACCAGAAAAGTCAGAAAAGCTGGAAAAACCGAAAAATCCAGAAAAGCAGAACTGCCGGAAAAGCCGTAAATGTCAGAACTGCCAGAAAAGCCGGAAAAGCCTGAAATGTCGGAACTACCGGAAAAGCCGGAACTACAGGAAAAGTCGAAACTACTAGGACTGTTGGAACTGTCGGGAACAACCGGAACTGCCAAAACTGTCGGGAATAGCTGGAACTGCCAAAACTGTCGGGAACTGCCGAAACAACCGAAGCATCTGTCTCCGAAGGAGAGTAGCATGCAAGGGACAACTAACTAACATTGGGACAGTTGTATGGTACTTAGCAACAAATAGAATAAGCATGCAATGTTACAACTAGCATGCAAGGGACAACTAGCATGCAACAACAAGCATGCTAAAGACAACAAGCATGATAAGGACAACAAGCAAGCAAGGTGCAGCCAACACATAGGTCAGGATGGCAACATGGTGCAGCAATGGCACATAATGCAGTAAAGTGATGGGTACAGTCATGATTAATGAAGCATGATGAGATGCAGCATAGTGATGATGGGTCATGGTGCAACGCGGTGAGGTGCAGCATGATGACAAAATGCAGCACAACGATAGGTGAAGGAGTCAAACCTTGGAGAATTAGTTGAAGCAACATGTCTTCAATTGATCTCATGTATCACTTTCTTAGAGATGATCTATGCTCTTATCTAGATAAGTCAAAGTGTTGACTTGTGTTGTAAATGTACTATCTCTCTCGCTCTCTCTGCTGAACTATTGAAGAACATATAAGAAGAATTTATCAAGGGTTCCCCACATTGGGGTTTGTCCTTGGCTAGCGCCACATCTTGTGTCCTCTTGTCTTGGCTTGTCTTTTGCAATTTATGTTTATGTTCTATTTTCAGTTTACTTTAATGATGATGTGATTGCTAATTTGGAAAAGATATGGAGCTAACTGTGAAAATTGAAATAAATTGCTCTAAGCATAAAACATACCTAAAATTAACATGGTATCGGAGCTGAGGTGAAGACAATGGCCAAGCAAGAGTGAAAGAGCAATCACCGAAGATAGTTGGGAAAGGACAAAAGGATTAATGGATTCCTCATCTCTCTTCAAATTCATCAAGACTGTAGTCGAAGCAGAGAATATTATCAGAATGGTGCAGCGGAATATGGCAGCCCTAAAGATCACTTCATTGGAAGACCGGATCTCAGGGTTGAAGGAAAGGCAAATAACTAGTTCAGCCATTATGTAAAGGAGTGTCCGAATGGCAGGGACACATCACTTGATGATGATAACAATCATTCTAGGGACATCTTCAATGATCAAAGGAATGACAGGTAATGCAGGTCATCAAGGAAATGACTGACTCTTCATAGAAAGCAAGGAACCCCAGGTATGAAGAATCAAATGTTGTTTCTGATAAGATAAAGAAGCGTTATCTTGTATTGGCCCTCTCCTTTAGATTCTTTGGGAATCTGGCTTATAGATTGTAGTGCTTCAAGGCACTTCATCAGATAGATGGGTGCACTCTCTAATTTGGTAGAGATGGAAACAATCGTGGGAT
>APFE030052996.1:248577-259237 GCA_000404065.3 Pinus taeda | reverse complement strand
ATTCAAGTAGAGCATGAAGGTACATGTCTGAGATGTACCGAAGGAAAATATTATAAGGGGACCATTCCCCTCATGCAGCAGGTCCACAGGTTTGGAACAACCCGAGGAGTTTGAGATTCATGATCGAGAATCTCATGTATACATGTGGAAGAAAGCCCTCTATGGCTTGAAGCAAAACACCCCAGGTGTAGTATGAGAGGATTGATATCTATCTGATGAAGCTGAGATTCACTAGGAGTGAAACCGATCCAAACCATTACCCGAAGGTTGTGGATGATAGACCTCTAATACTGCCACCTTATGAGGACGACCTATTTCTGACAGGTGCAGACCCTTTTATTTGCAGAAGTAAGAGGGAGTTGGATTCCGGATGTGGAATGATAAAATGCAAGCCTGTGACTACCTCTATGATCTTAACTTTCAGAAATTATATGGTAGTGATGTCAGACCAGATTTGGGAAATGCCTCTGAGTTTCATAAACTCATTCACGTTGATGTTCTTGGTGAACTTCCATGCGGACATATGTTTTGCAGTTAGCATGGTGAGCTCATATTTGGTTGAGCCTCACTGGATTGGTGCCAAGAATCTTCTGAGATATCTCGGGGCACAATCTCTCATGGATTGAGATACACTGCTGGAAATATGAAACTGCATGATTATTCGAATGCTGACTGGGCGGGCAGTGTGGAGGATCACTAGAGCACTTCTTAGTGCTAGTTCTCTTTGGGTTCTGCTTTGATATCATGGATGAGCAAGAAGCAGAAGTCGGTTGCTATAAGCACCACCGAGATTGAATACATAGCTACGAGTATGATCTTGTGTGAAGCTGCATGGTTGCAGAAGCTCTTAAGTGAGCTATTAGTACACATGATGAATACCACTGTGATTCTTTGTGAAAACTAGAGAGAGGATTCGATTATTGAGGAATCCCGTATTCGATGATTGCTCCAAAAGATAGACATAAGGTATTGCCTTATTTGCGATATGCTAAGTCGATGAGCGAGGAGGCTCCGTCGCATTGAGACTGATGTACATGTCGCAAACATTTTGTCAAAGCCCCGGGGAAAGGTCAAATCTGTAACTTTCTCGAACGAGTTGGATTCGTTGAGAGACCTTCTTATAAGGGTCCTGCATGTTGCATGCATTGAGCTCTTGGAGCTCTGGGGGGCTCGGGGTACTTACTGGAGCAACATATGACCACAGGGCGACTCACCCTCCCTTGGTGGTGCACTATGAACAAGATGATTAGTTCTTCTATGGGTTGGGATGATTAGTTCTCCCATGGCAACAGTTGAACGGGATGATTAGTTCTCCTGTGGGCCAAGATGATTTGTTCTCCGTGGCGACTATGGAACAGGATGATTAGTTCTCCTATGGGCCAGGATGATTTGTTCTCTGTGGTAACTGTGGAACAGGATGATTAGTTATCCTGTGGGCTAGGATGATTAGTTCTCCGTGGCATCCACTGACAAGATGATTCGTTCTCCTTGGACAGGATGATTAGTTCTCCTGTCGAGGCATCCTACCCATGCAATCTGGAACTCATGGGAAGTACTTCTCATCTGATCAATGAGCAGGGAAATGAGGATAGGGACCATAGTAGTACTATCGATGGATGCATCATTGTATCTACCGTACTCCCTATGCTAGGATGACCTCCATTGATATGGGATCAGTATGAGTGGTTTGAGACACTCTCTTGTGAAATTGATCTGGGATCAATGAAACTGATCTGGGATCAGTATGAGTGGTTTGAGACACTCTCTTGTGATATTGACCTGGGATTAATAAAATTGACTTTGGGTCAGTGAGAGTGATGTGACACACTCTCTTTAGATGAAACTGACTTCGGGTCAGTAGAGAATGGTATGAGACATTCTCGATCAATTCTTCTTATTCATGGTTCAACAAAGCAGAGCAGAGCTAAACAGAGCATAGCAGAGCTCAGCAAATCAAAGCAGAACAAAGCTCAATAGATCAGAGTAGAGCAGAGCAGTGCAGGGCACTGATGGCAGAGATAGTACAATCAGACATATGGATCAACAGATGGAGTTCTCCCTAGTTGAGAGGGAGTGTTAAAATTGGAAACTAGGGCCAAACTCCATGTGGCTAATCTTATTTATGGCAGCTAATATTTTTCTTGATCCCTCTCACCGAGAGGTGTAATATTGATCTAAAGATCATCTAATTCCGATAAGTATTCATGGAGTTATGAATTTATTTGCATTATAAGACAATTCATCAAGGTCGGCGAGCAACCAAATAAACCCCACACGTGCTCAACGTTTTAGTATGAAGTGAGGTGGCCTTCAAGTCATTTCAACACACTTGGGATCTCTTCTTCTCTCTACTTGTCTTTGGGTTTTAGTAGGAGGAGAGATCCTAAGGAATAACATTGCCCTAATCCAAAGGGAAGAAAGCCGAAACCGCCGGAAAAGCTGGAAATGTCAGAAAAACCAGAACTGCTGGAAAAGCTGGAACTACCGAAAAAGATAGAACTGCCAGAAAAGCCAGAACTGCCAGAAAATCCGGCAAAGCCAAAATTGCCGGAAACGCTAGAATTGTCGGAAAAGCTGGAAGTGCTGGAAAAGCCAGAACTGCCAGAAAAGCCGAAAAAGCCGGAACTGCCAGAAAAGTTGGAAAAGCCGGAACTGCCGAAAAAGCCCGAAAAACCGGAAATGTCGAAACTACCAAAAAAGACGGAAATGCTGGCAAATCCGGAACTATAGGAAAAGCCGGAATTGCAGGAAAAGCCAAAACTGTTGAGACTGTTGGAACTATCTGGAACAACTGGAATTACTGGGAACAGTCGGAACTGCCAAAACTGCCGGGAACTGCCGAAACAACTGGAGAATCTGTCTCCAAAGGAGTGTAACATGCAAGGGACAACTAACTAACATTGGGACAGTTGTATGGTACTTAGCAGCAAATACACCAAGCATGCAATGTTACAGCTAGCATGCAAGGGACACCTAGCATGCAACAACAAGCATGCTAGGGACAACAAGCAAGCAAGGTGCAGCCAACACATAGGTCAGGATGGAAACATGGTGCAACAATGGCACATAATGCAGTACAATGATGGGTACAATCATGATTAATGAAGCGTGATGAGATGCAACATTGTGATGATGGGTGCAACATGGTGCAGTGCGGTGAGGTGCAGCATGATGACGAAATGTAACACAATGATAGGTGAAGGAGTCACCTTGGAGAATTAGTTGAAGTAACATGTCTTCAATTGATCTCATGTATCATCTTCTTAAAGATGATCTATGCTCTTATCTAGATAAGTCAAAGTGTTGACTTCTGTTGTAAACATACTATCTCTCTCTCTCTCTGCTGAACTATTGAAGAACATATAAGAAGATTTGATCAAGGGTTTCCCCACATTGGAGTTTGTCCCTGGCTAGCGCCACATCTTGTGTCCTCTTGTCTTGGCTTGTCTTCTACGATTCATGTTTATGTTGTATCTGCAATTTACTTTAATGCTGATGTTATTGCTAATCTGGAAAAGATATGGAGCTAACTGTGAAGATTGAAATAAATTGCTCTAAGCATAGAACATACCTAAAATTAACACAATCCAAACCCGGATCACTAGGCCCTAAACCTAGACCCAATCTCCAGGCTTTACTGCATATCCCAAACCTAGGATGACCAGGCCAAACATAACTCTTCTACCTATCATGTGCTGCCTTGAGATTCTTCTTGATCACCTGCATCTCTTGTTCCATGTTTGCCAACATATCTGGTCCAATCAATACTTTGCTAACTAGATCACTCCAACTAATGGTAGTATTACAACTCTGCCCTTATAATGCCTCAAAAATACTCATCATTAGTGACTCTTGATAACCGTTGTTGTATGAAAACTTGATCGAAGGGAGATACTCTTCCCACTTCCTCTATTGATGCATCACATACATACTCAACATGTCCTACAATATCCTATTGACCCTCTCTATCTGTCCATCTGTCTGTGGATGATAAGCTGTGTTGAAGGCCAACTCGGTGCCCAAACTTGCAAATAACTCCTTCCAAAACTTGGAAGTGAACTTCACATGCTTGTCTGACACAATCTTCTTTGGAACACCATGTAGTCTAACCTCACCTCAGATGAATACCTGTGCCACATCACTAGCTGAGAATGTAGACCTTATCGGAACAAAGTGTGCAACATTTGTTAACCTATTCATATCTCATGTTGCTTCACTATCTTTGGAAACCCTATGATGAAATCCATGGAAATGACCTCCCATTTCCACTTGGGAATAATGATCGGCTGTAGTAGTCCACCTAGATGTTTGCACTCGGCTTTCACTTGCTGACAGTTGAAACGTCTAGCCAAAAACTCTATTACATCCCTCTTCAGATTTGGCCAATAGTAATATCTCTTCACCGATGTGAGTGTCTTCTGATAACCTGGGTGACTCGAATAAGGTTTCGCATGAAATTCTCTCAATATCACCTTCTTGAGTTCATTGCTATCTGGTACATATATCTTGTCTCAGAACTTGACCAATCCCTTTGGCGTAAGACAATAGTCCATGCCCTGTGCACCTGTACTTATACCTATACTACCACTTGTACTTGTACATGTATTGCCACATGTACCTGTACCACTACATGTACCTATACATGTACTTGTACTGCCACATGTACCTGTACCACTACATGTACCTGTACTTGTACCTATACCATGACCTATACATGTAATATCACCTGCACATGTACCAGCACCCTGCTGTAACCTATGCACAATCTCCATATACCTGACATCCTGCTATCCTACCCACAATATCCTATCATGTATGTCCATCCCATAAGAGCTCATAGCTGCCAAGTGATGTACCTATACCCGTCTGCTGAGAGCATCTACCATCCTGTTCTCTTTACTCTTGATGTACCTGATCTCGCAGTCAAACTCGTTGATCATGGCCAACCATCTAGCCTGCCTAGCATTTAGATTCGGCTGGTCAAACAAATACTTCGACCCAATGTGATCACTCATAAGCACAAACCGCCTGCCAAGAAGATAGTTGATCCGGATTTAAATAGGAACGCAACAAATTATAGATATAACCATAAATACAAAGGTGCAGTAGAAATAACACCTCATTTCATTAATATCAAACACTGAAATATGCTTACAAATAAAATGGAAATAAGACTAGCTCGGGCGATGGTAGGTTATCTCTGAGAAGAGATGTGGCGGCTACATGCCTCTGAACTGTGTCACAATGAGGCTCAAGGGCCTTTTTATTATTGAACAATAAGAGCAAACCCTAAACAACCAAAACCCTAACCCGAGGAGATGTAACACCAAGAGTTTATGGGCCCCGTTGGGGTGATTTGGACAACCAACTTCTCCAGGTCGCGACTTGGTCATATTATCTTTGTTTGACGCACATGATAACCTGTTGGAAAGATCTCTTCGAGGACAATAATGAAAGATGAATTTAGGCAAAAAATCGTTGGCGATATTGCCAAAAAAACGTCTTTTACAGCCTTAAAACAACTCCTAAAAATTTAGGAGCCAAAAAACTGCTAAAAATAGTAAATTGTGCTAAAATTAAGGAAACTGAAAAACTGAAAGAAACAATGGTGGGGTCCAAGTGGAATTGACGGGTGGCCACCAATATCCACCTGGATCATTCCTCCCCCCTTAAGAAGCAATGGTCCCCATTGCATTGAGTTCCTCCATGAGATGAGGAAACTTCTGCTGAACTTGGTCCCTAGTGAGCCACTTGCCCTAGTGAAGGATTTGGCCTACTTTGACAACTCAATACAGTTGGATCTTCTGCTAGCAAGTGTTCTTCATCTAGGTGTCCATGATCCGATCATTGGTGTCTTCCTCCATGCAATCTAGATTTAACTCTATATGTGTGAGTTGTTATGCAATGTTTGATGTGTCCAGCAATGGTGGGAAGTATGGTCGAAGGCGGTCCACATTGAACATTGGGTGCAGGCCAAGGAATGGGGGAATGCTGAGTTCATTGTCACCCATAGCCTTGGTAATGGTGTAAGGACCATATCAGAGTGGTTTGAGTTTATGACATGCTCCGATAAGGCATTCCTTCTGCAAATGCAACCAGACTTTGTCGCCCACCTGAAACTTGTGTGGCACCCGACGTTGATCATGTCGTTGCTTGTACTTGTCATTTGATTTCTCTAGAATGTCATGGACCTGCTGGTGGGTATGTTGGATGTGCTCAATGAAGTTGTTTGTCTTATCGGCTTCCAACTGGACATGAGCCGAATATGCCCGAGTAGCTGCAAATGGTAAGGCCACATCAATGGGACATAGTGGCTAGAATCCCAAGCCCACCTAAAAGGGGCTGTGGCCATTCGAGGTGTGGAGAGCTCAGTTATAGTTGTGCTGGACATAGGGAAGGCTCTCATCCCATGTACGTGGATGTTTTGAGTTGTACATGCGCAAAATGTGTATGATCATCCTGTTGACGACCTCTGTATGGCCATTAGTTTGGGGATGGAAAGCTGTGGACTTAGTGAGCTCAGTATGCAACATCGACCAGAGACTGGACCAAAATGTACTGAGGAACCTGTTGTCCCGATCTGAGATGATAGATTGTGGGATCCCAAAGTGTACCCACACTCATTCAAAGAAAAGTTTAGCAGTGGCTTCTATTGTGATATTCTTCTTGCAGGCCGCCAGAATGGCCATCTTCGAGAATCTGTCGACAATCACAAAAACACAGTCGTTACCATGCTTAGTAGAAGGAAGGCCCGGCATGTAATCCATGGAGATGGATTCCCAAGGTCGACTAGGGGTAGGCAGTAGAGTATAGAGGCCTTGCTTCTTGATGGTCAGTTTGGCAATGGCACAAGAAGTGTAGGATCTGATGTACTTCCCAACATCTTGTCGAAGACTCGGCTAGTAGAAATACTTTTGCAGTACTACCACTGTTTTCTCGACCCCGAAATGCCCATCAGCCCTACTGTAGTGCACTTCCCAAATCATCTTGGCTCGCTTGCTTAAAGGAACACAAAGGTGTCCCAGGTGGCATAGCAGGGCATCCTAAAGGTGAAAATCTGAAACTTGTTGACCATCCAAGAGCATCTGGTATGTGTGGCCGAACTCTGGGTCGCTTTTGTAGAGAAGTGGACAATCAAAAGTCTCGCACCCATAAGAGTTGAGCACAGTGGTTAATGCTATGATCGGTGATCCACTGAGGCAGTTTGTAACAATATTGGTGCTACCCTTCTTATACTTGATATTCAAATGGAATTGTTGCAGGTATGTGAAACAATTTTGATGGCGATCATTTTGCAACTTCCCTTGCGTCTGTATGAATTGCAGGGCTCAGTGGTCTGTGTGGATGACCGTTTCTTTCCCAAAAATGTAATGTTTCCATTGTTGGCAAGCATGCACAATGGAATACATCTCTTTGTCATAAGTGAGATATTTCCGGACTGTGTTTGAAAGTGTCTCACTGTGATATTCCATTGGATGCCCCTGTTGAGTAAGGACTGCCCTAATAGCATAGTCAGAGGTGTTGGGTGTGGAGCCTAATTGTCTTCTGTATTCAAAGGTCTCAGCCGAATGTATACCCCAAGAAGATTGTACACCCCTCCACATAGGGGGGACTTGTCCCCCTTGCAAGGGTCCAGGGGGCTAATCCCCCCCAGCTGGGGGATCTGGGGGCAGCGCCCCCAAAGCTAAAAACAAATGTAAAATTGCCTTGTAAAAGTCTAGTAATTTCTAGTCAATCTGGGCCGTTCATTAGGCGGATGATCTGATGGTAGAAGTTATGTTTAGTTTAGGGTTTTTTGCCCTAGAAGACAACCCCTCACTATATATGAGGGAATTGTATTGTGTTTATGTAGATCTGTATTCTGAATGAAGAAGAGAGAGGAGATTGAGAGTGAAGAGGGTGTTACAGTGGATCTGTTGTAGGTTGTATCTCTTCAGTTTGCTAGATAATATAACAGGAAGGATTGGTTGTTTCTCCGTGGATGTAGCCCAAACAAGGTGAACCACGTAAATCTGTGTCTCTCTTGTTTTATGCATTTTCTGTGTTTATATTCCTGCAATATTTTATGTGTTCCATTGCTCTGTAATATATAATTTTTCTAACAATAACAGGAAGGACTGGTTGTTTCTCCGTGGACGTAGCCCAAACTGGGTGAACCACATAAATCTGTCTCTCTTGTTTTATGCATTTTCTATGCTAATATTTCTGCAATATTTTATGTGTTCCATTGCTCTATAATATATCATTTTTTTGACAACTGGTATCAGAGCCAAAGGTCTATTTGGCTGATAAACTCGCAGGAGAGAAGGGTTCCTGGTTCGAGTGGGAGCAATGGAAGAAGATGGTAGGTTTAGGGTCAAAAAATTCAACGGCTAAAACTACCAGCTGTGGAAGATGCAGATGGAAGATTATCTATATTAGAGAGATCTGTACTTACCATTGAGCGGAAAGACAAAGAAGTCGACGAGTATGATAGACATAGAATGGGATATTCTCGACAGAAAGGCACTTGGAACAATATGGCTGTGCCTAGCGGCGTCGGTAGCGTTTAATATTTCAAAAGAAATGACAACAAAGGGTTTAATGTCGGCATTGGCCAAACTATATGAAAAACCCTCAGCCTCAAATAAGGTATTTCTTATGAAGCGTTTATTTAATATGAAGATGTCAGAAGGTTGATCTGTTGCAGACCATTTAAATGATTTTAATACAATTACAAGTCAGTTAATTTCTGTAGGGGTAAATTTTGATGATGAAGTTAGGGCTCTATTATTTCTGTGCTCACTGCCAAAAAGTTGGAATGGTTTAGTTATGGCCATTAGTAACTCTGTCTCTGGATCTAGTACTTTAAATTTTGATGATGTTGTCGGTGCAATCCTTAGTGAGGAAATGCGATAGAAAAGCTCCGGTGAGACATCAGGTAATGCTTTGACTACAGAGACTAGGGGAAGAAAAATGGAAAGAGGAAAGAGCTCTGGATATCGCAGTAAGTCAAGAAAAGGTAGATCCAAGTCCAGATAGGGGATAGTGTGGTGGAAATGTGGAAAGAAAGGACACCTGAAGAAACACTGCAAGTCTCGGAAGGGAAAAGAAAGAGATGCACAACAAAAAAATTAATCATGAAGTGAATGTAACAGGTGATGTGTTGCAAGATGCCTTGATTCTTTCATTAGAAAATATTATTAATGCCTAGGTGGTAGATTCAGGGGCCTCATTCCATGCCACACCTGATAAGAAACATTTTCATGATTATGTTCAAGGAGATTTTGGACAGGTTCGATTGGGTGATGATAAACCCTGTAAAATCGTTGGAATGGGTACAGTTTTCATAAAACTGCAGAATGGAAATCAACGGCTAATTGAAGGAGGTAAGGCATGTCCCAGATCTAAGGAAAAATCTGATTTCAACAGGGTAGTTGGGAGGTGAAGGTTGCGTAACTACTTTTACAGATAAAACCTGGAAGGTCACTAAGGGATCCCTGGTAATAGTGAAAGGAGAAAATATTGCTACATTGTATTTATGCAATGGTATTTCTAATTATGTTAATGCTTTAAGCTCTACAAGAGAAGATATGGCATTGTGGCATCATAGGCTTGGGCACATGAGTGAGAAGGGGATGTAGATTCTTCACTCAATAATTTTTTACCAGGTCTGAAGCATGTTGATTTAAAATTCTATGAGAATTGTGTTTATGGAAAACAGAAGAGAGTCAGATTCCTTAGAGTTGGGAAAGAAAAGAAGAGCGGAAAATTAGAGCTTGTGCATAAAGATATATGGGGACCTGCTCAGGTATCATCTCTTGGTGGCTCTCGTTATTATGTTACTTTTATTGATGATGAACCAGAAAAACCTGGATTTATTGTATTCAAAATAAATTTTATGTATTTGATAGTTTCAAGAAATGGAAAGCTTTGGTTGAAAATGAGACAAAAAAAAAGGTTGGAAGTGTCTCAGATCAGATAATGGAGGTGAATATTGCAGCAAAGTGTTTGATAGATATTGTTCAGAAAATGGAATTCATAGAAAGAAGACAGTTCCAGGAACACCACAAGAAAATGGCATGTCTGAAAGGATGAATAGGACAATCATAGAGCGTGCAAGGTGCATGAGATTGCATGCATAATTTCCTTTACAATTTTGGGCAGATGCTGTAGATATTGTTGTTTATTTAATAAATAGAGGGCCTTCAAGTTCCTTGGATGGCGGTATTCTAGAGGAGGCATGGACAGGTAAAAAGGTAAACTACTATTGTTTAAAGACTTTTGGTTGTGAAGCCTTTGTCCACATTAACAAAGAAAATAGAACAAAGCTTGAGGCAAAATCAAATAAATGTACCTTCATTGGATATGGTGTTAATGATTTTGGTTATCGCTTTTATGATTATGAAAAACATAAAATCATTAGGAGCATAGATGTCATATTCAATGAAAAGGTTTTGTATAAGGATCAGCTATAGGAAAGGAAACAGAAAAAAGAAAACAGAGAATACACAGTGCTTGACGATATCATAGGAAAAGTGATGGTGCCTAAAAATCATAATGATCAACAGTCAGAACAACAACCACAACAACAACAAGCACTTCAAACACCTAAAAGTGGTGTTAGAAGATCTACCAGGATAAGTAGACCCCCTGAACGATACTCTCCTTCATTATATTA
>APFE030052996.1:229391-247053 GCA_000404065.3 Pinus taeda | reverse complement strand
CCCCCCCGCAGGGGTTCACGGGGGCTAATCACCCTGGGCTGGGGGGTCCGGGGGCCAGCAGTCCCCCAGCGTGGGTTTGAGGGCAGCGCCCCTGAAGCTAAAAACAAATGTAAAATTGCCTTGTAAAAGTCTAGTAATTTCTAGTCAATCTAGGCCGTTCATTAGGCATATGATCTAACTATAGAAGTTATGTTTAGTTTAGGGTTTTTTGCCCTAGAAGGAAACCCCTCACTATATATGAGGGAATTATATTGCGTCTATGTAGATATGTATTCTGAGTGAAGAAGAGAGAGGAGATTGAGAGCGAAAAGGGTGTTACAGCGGATCTATTGTAGGTTGTATCTCTTCAATTTGCTAGATAATATA
The DNA here is from genome assembly GCA_000404065.3 of Pinus taeda. Taxonomy (NCBI): domain Eukaryota; kingdom Viridiplantae; phylum Streptophyta; class Pinopsida; order Pinales; family Pinaceae; genus Pinus; species Pinus taeda. Next base: position 246,687 of record APFE030052996.1, on the reverse strand, counting down.
ATAAGAAGGACTGGTTGTCTCTCCGTGAACGTAGCCCAAACTAGGTGAACCACGTAAATCTGTGTCTCTCTTGTTTTATGCATTTTCTGTGTTTATATTTCTACAATATTTTATGTGTTTCATTGCTCTGTAATATATAATTTTTCTAACAATAACAAGAAGGACTGGTTGTTTCTCCGTGGACATAGCCCAAACTGGGTGAACCACGTAAATCTGTGTCTCTGGATCCACATGCACGTCTTGTTCATCAATAATATATCCTAGATACTAAACTTGGTTCATGCCAAAAGTGCATTTCTCCAAATTGGCACACAGCTTGTGTTGTCGCAGTGTTTGGAGAACCTGTCAGATGTGGTGGAGGTGCCCTTCCCAACTCTGACTGAAGATCAGCATGTCATCCAAGTATACCACTACAAATGAGTTGGTAAATGGTTGCAAGATGTCATCCATCAGCCTCATGAAGCTTGCAGGAGCATTCGTCAACCCAAAAGGCATAACCAACCATTCGAAAAGGCCGTCCTTGGCTTTGAAGGTAGTCTTCCACACATCGGAGGGTTCGATTGGTACCTGGTGATATCCGAACTTCAAGTCGATCTTGCTGAAATATTTTGCCCCCTTTAGTTGTTCCAGAAGGTCATCGATCCGTGGGATCTGGTACCTGTTCCAAACAGTGATCTTTTTCAGTGCTCAGCAGTCAATACAAAGTCTCCAAGTTCCATCCTTCTTTTGTACCAACACGATCGGGCTCCCACAAGGTGATGAACTCAAACGGATGTGACCTTTCTGCAGCAGCTCCTACATCTACCTTTTGATTTCGTCATTCTCCATAATGGAGCACCGATAGATTGGTCCATTGGGCAGTGGCGCACCTGGGGTCATATCGATGTAGTGCTTGACCTGACAGTGCAGAGGCACCGCTGTGGGGGAGGTGAAGATGTCCTCATACTCCTCCATGACCTTGTCCATCTGTTGTTTCCGTGCAGAGGGGCCTTGTCTAGAGGTCGTGGCCACCATCTTCTTGATTCCCTGAGGGCGTATCATCAGGAAAACAAATTTCCTGGTTTTGGAATGAACTTACTACATTGTTTTGCAGTAACCAAAGAGATGGCGGTATGCAGTGCTACCTCCGATATCCTATCCAATTTATTTCCCAAAGTAACAATAACATCACGAGGCTTTGACTCATACATAGCATGTCGCTTCCATAAGTATGGTCGGCCTAATAATACATCACAAGCATCAAGGGGAGCAACGTCACATAATACATCATCCATGAAGGGCTTGATGTTGTATGGAAGGCGTCATTGTTGGCTCACGCGAAGATCCCCTCTTTGGTGAAGCCACCCAATGAGGTTCTTTTGGCTCCCGCTGTTGACAATGAACTATAGCGGGGAACCCTTTATCCACATTTAGGAGTGGAAGAGACACTCCTCCTCTGGATCTTCGAGTTCCTCCTTCTGGATCTTTGTGGTGGAAACGGTGGCGTTGGGCTCTGCATCGATAATCTGCTTCCCTTTGTCATTCCCCTTGTCAGGTTCTAACTCAGAGTCGTAACATGCATCTGATTCCAAAGCCTTTAGCTCGACCACCAGTGACTTCTTGGCCCGACACTCACTTGTGTTGTGAGTGGAGCTCTTATGGAACTCACACCACTTTCCCGTTTCCTTCTTTGGCTTCACAACACTGTTCTTTGCTTGCGGCTTTGGCAATTTGTCCTGGGTTGCCCTGCCTTGGCTTTGTCCTTTGTTCTGCAGTTTGGGGGCACCTTTCCCTTACTTTGGATTCACAGATCCAAAGTCTCGCTTCTTCTGTTTAAACTTTTGCTCGATCTTGACCGCATATCGGTATGCCGTGTTGAGCGAGGAGATGTCCAGGAATTCCATCTCGTCCTGGATGTACCTGTGCAGGTAGCCGAGGTACTTGAGAACCAAATGCTTCTCAGAATACTTGATACCTAACTTCGTGCAAAGGATATGAAAAAAATTGGTAAATTCTGGCACGTCTTGGTCCCTTCCCTATCGCAGTGTTGTACACTTTATGTATTTATCCTCATAGCTCCTGATAGGGTAGTACTTCTCCTTGATGGCATCCCGGAACGAGTTCCAAGTGGGTGTGGCTTAAAACAATGAGTTCGTACTTTCATCCTTTTGCTCACAGTAGGTTTCCCAACAGTCCTTGACGTGGGGGGCTGCTTTGGGAAGTGCAAAGGTGATCTTTTCTCTACTGGAAAAATCATGAATGGAAAAATATCCTTCTAGCAGATTTAACCATTTATCTACAGCATCTGCATCTATCTGACCCTCAAATATGGGAATGTCAAAGTTAATTTGTACCTTAAAGGGTGTGGTGCTTCTAGAGTAGCTGTCGGAAGTAGATGCGTTGCCCCTGGGTAGTCGCTGAAAGATCTGGGCAAAGTTTTCCATCATCACATTCCTTTTTCGCTCGAGGGTTTCCTCGAGCAAGATTTTGATAGGATCTGTTGCCCCCTCTTCTTTCTTTTCATCCTCCATGGGAGGCCATTGGGATTTGCGAGGCTGTTCTTGCAAAGGTTCGACCAATTCAAGCCCTAACTCATATCTTGACCTCGTTGGGGACATGCAAAGAAAAACAGAGAAAGAATAGACCACTCTGATACCACTGAGCTGAATTTAAACAGGAACACAACAAAGTACAGATATAACCATAGTTACAAAGATGTAGTAGAAATAACACTTCATTCATTAATATCAAATACTGAAATATGCTTACAAACAGAATGGAAATAAGACTAGCTCGGACGATGGTAGCTTATCTCTGAGAAGAGATGTGGCGGCTACATGCCTCTGAACTGCGTTATAATGAGGCTCAAGTGCCTTTTTATTATTGAATAATAAGAGTAAACCCTAACCCGAGGAGATGTATCACAAAGAGTTTATGGGCCCTGTTGGTGTGAGTTGGACAGCGAACTTCCTGGGGTTGTGACTTGGTCATATATCTCCATTTGACGCGCATGATAACCCATTGGAAAGATCTCTCGGAAGTCTATGATGGAAAAGATTATTTTAAGTAAAAAATCGTTGGCAGTAGATTGCCAAAAAAACGTCGTTTAGGGCCTCAAAATGGCTCCGCAAGTTTAGGACCCGAAAAATTGCTAAAAATAGTAAATTGTGGTACAATTAAGGAAACTAAAAAACTAAAAGAAACAATGGTGAGGGTCCAAGTGGAATTGGTGGGTGGCCACCAATATCCACCTGGATCAATAGTGTCTCGACATCTTCAATTCATGTATAATTGTTGCTAATTCAAGATCATGTGTTGAGTAGTTTTGCATGTGCTCGTTTAGTTTCCAAAGGGCATATGGCCTAATTTTGAGCAAGTTGTGATGGGTCCCAAATGGATAAAGGGTGAAAAGGTAACAAGTCCCATGAGAAATCTAAACCAAAGTAATTGTGGAGGTCAATTTCCTAATCAAAAAGAAAAATAAGAGAATGGAAACATTTTCAATAATATGTACATCATAAATAGAATATTTAGAAGAATATTAGAACATGAGAGAAGTTAAAGGTCATTATTGTCAAAGTGGAGAAGTAACATGAAAGGATCATAACTTCTATAAACAAACTTTATTTCGAGTATAGATACATTGTTGAAAATCTCTCCATAATCTATAGTTGGAATTCATATTTATCATTTTTCTTGTAATACAGTGTCTTAAAAATGTTGAGAAAGACCCAAAACAAAAACTTAATCACATGATATGAAATCACCACCCAAACTTGTCTAAAAACAATTTAATCATTCAAAATGGTTCAAAAGAATTATGTGAATGCTTAAATTGAAATAGATGTGAGAACAATGAAATTTAACCACTCCAAGTAAATGCAAAAGCACACCTTGTACTATTAAATTGTTAATGATGCATAGACAATATACATACTAGTTTGCAAATGAATGATATTGAGTTGAATTGAGAGTCCCTCATTGAAGACACAATGAAGTCAAGAATTTAGTGCATTATCAAATGGATATAAAATTATGTGACTTAGTTTTAGGGATTTTAAAATCATAATTGTTGGGAGATGTTGCTTTAAGGATTCTCATATCCAATTTTATGACATGTTGTTTTAATTATTTTTAATTCAAGGCATCTCTAATATGTCTCATTGAGCATTTTCATAATGTAATCACTAGAAAATGTTTTTTTTCCAAACAATGGTAAGGCATATTGTATTAGAACAAAATGTACCAAAGCACAAATGAGATATATCCATGGGAGAAGATATTGCAAAGGGTTTTAAGGCTTCAATAGTATGACCAAATTGGTTTCACCTTGATCCTAATACTAAGTGCCAAAAAATATCATATTGATACAATCTATAGAAATTGTCATTAACATAGTAACAGTTACCTACAATTAAAATATAACAGAGACTAACTCTTAGTCATCTATAATAATCAAATTTTCATCAATGACTACCTAATTAAGATTAGGTAGTTTTGTTGGGGCAGATTAGGTTGAGTTACATAAGAGACTTTGTGTTATCTACCTTGAGTGTTTCCTTATTGCATCGCTTGGAGTTGTTGCAAATAAAAAACATTAATTTGAAATTAATCATCATATTTTAAACGTATCACTGATTCTTGCAGTGTTCCGTCGACCTTCAAAGTTCCATGAGGGAATGAAAAGGATTGATTTTCCAACTTGTCTATTACCTTGTTTATGTCTCTTAAAACATGTTTGACTTGAATGAAAGGAATCAGAGTGATATCAAAATTATTGTGTAAATATGATGAAGTGTGGAATCCAAAGGAATTATTCCCAAAGTAAGATGATGGATGCCATTATTAGAGTCACCTAGTATAATATGAGGTCTAATTGGCAGAGATCAAGCCGTGGAAATTCCCTAGAAGAGAGCATACATTTAAGCCTGGTTGTTAGAGGCTATGCCTAGGATCCATGAGCATTCTAGTTTTATTTATCCTTCAGGGCCAAGAGAACCACCCCCCATAAAAAAATTATATTCTTATTTTTTTTGGCTCAGTACGTGGGATTACCACAAGATTTTGAACTAGTGACCTTAATATATAGGAGTTCCTTAAAAATACCCTAATCACCATCTATTCAAATCTTTGTGGACAATAATCATTGAAATACGTTTATGAAAGTATTCTTAAATTAAAACTCCAAGGATGTGTTTCTTTATGGATATTTAGGTCAAAACACTTGTGATATATTGCTTCAAGATTCTTATATTTAAATTCCCTACTTGTGTTGCTTGAAATTTAACCATCCCAAGTGAGTACAAAAACACAATTTGTGCAATCAAATAGTTAATGATGCATTTACCAAAGACATACTAGTCAACAAATGAATGGATTTTGAAATATAGTCAAGAACTTAAGTGCATTATCAAATGGCCTAAACTTTTGCGACTTACTATTTCAAGGATTTTAAAATCATAATTATTGGGTTGTATTGTTGTGAGCATTTTCATATCCTCTTTTTTGACATGTTGCTTCAATTCTTCTTATAACAAAACCTCTTGGGTATGTTGTTGCGAGGATTTCATATTGTAATCATTGGGATAGGTTAGTGTTAGAATTCTTAGATTAGAACTTTTAACATGTGTTACTTTAGGGGTATATAGATAAAAACACCTGGTATGTACTGCTCCAAATTTCATAGTTCAAACTCCTTGGTTATGCTGCTTTGGGGATTTCCATATCAAAATACCTAAAAATGTGTCCTTTCGATGATGCTCACAAATATTGCTTCCTATTTAAGAATTCTGAAATTGGAACTCTTTAGATATGTCACTTGGGGACCAAAACTCCTTGGATATGTTGCTTCAAATAATCTCAAGAAAAAACTCTAGAACTTAATGCTCAATGAATTCTCACATTATGTTAGTCTAGAGTGTGACCTACCACACTCTACAATGGATCCAAAGTATAATAAACTCCTTTTGTCCTTTTTACAATCACCTTTATTTGTTATTTGAGAAACTAAATTAAATAATCATGGCAATGTTATAATGGTGAACTTATTCATTAAAATTACACAATTATACTATTGTTGAAGTTTTTAATAATTTGAAATTAATTTACGGTATTGAAAACACTCAATTTCATCATTTTCAATCTATTGTTTCTTTGAGGTCACTATTCCAATTCCAATTATATCACATTAAAAAAATGCCCAAAATGTTCTCGAGATCCCTAGTCCTTATGGATCAATGCACAATACAAAACAACTACATTCAGTGAATGTCTACTTTTATTTTAAAAGAATCATACAATTTAATGTTAAATTTTTATTTAATTAAATATATTATTACTAATAGCAACATAATTAAAATTCAACACTATTATTTATTGGAATTAGAATATTTTATCAAAATTCCTATTATTTATTGGAATTAGAATATGTTATCAAAATTCCTATTGATGCTAAAAATAACTCATGAAACCATCTTAAAAAAATATTCTGCCTACCATAAAATCACAAAAAAACACATGCTCTTAAATTTATAAGTTGCAAACTTCTCAACCTAAATCTATATATATATATACACGTACAAACTAGCATTGTGTCACTCATCTAACGTGAAGATGTATTAATCAAAACAATGACATGTCTTGATTGAACGAGGGACAAGAGGAACTAGCCCATACTCCTGTTAATTGTCACGACTCCTTTGCAAAATTTCACCCAAATTCTGATAATTGTTCAACTCCTAATGATAAGGTAATTGAGATTTCCCTTTGGTTCATAAATCTTCTTAATGTAAAGCAATTATTATATATTCCTAACACACCTACTCCAAAACATATATGAGATAATAAGTAAAATTGGGTATTCTCTTCATCGATATAATAAGTAATATGGGTAGTAAATTATTTTAAACTTTGTTGAGATGGTAATTTGTAATGGGAAGAAACAATAAGAGGATTTTACACATGTTTATTATCCAAATTGGTTTATATGAATTTTGAATTTTCTTTATTCAAAGTTAGTCTAATAACAAAATAGGCATTCAAAATTGAAAATACTAATTTATATTTTTATGTTATTATATTTGTTGATTACTTATTAATTCAATTAAATATAAAAATATTTTTCAATTAATAAAAGACATTTCTTTCAATTTTTTTTTATTGACATTTATCATTCATAGGATTGGTTGTTAATTTGGATAAGTTATTGTCTAATACCTCAAATAATGAGCCAAAAAAACATGGGTCACATTAAATTTTGTTTTGGTTTTTATTACATTCCATAATTATTTAAGGCAAAAGTACACGAGTCATATCGAATTTTGTTTTTGTTTTATTGCATTCCATAATTAAGCGAGCTGAGACCTCACATAATTAGGTAATTGATACATTTCTTTGTTAAAAATTTACAAAATATTTTTATATTAATTTAAAAAATTACTATATAATTACATGAAAAATATCTAAAATTTTGTTAGCTATTTTGTTATTTCATAAAAATAATTTCTTCTATATTTTAAATGTATAGTCTTATAACAAAGTAATTCTTCATTTAATTTACTTAATATAATATAATATTTAATATTTTAAAGAACATTTCAAAATAAATAATACTATAAATAATATTTATAAAAACACTATATTATTTTTTATTAAAAATTAAAAATAATAATTAAATTATAAATTTCAACCTCTTAAAATAAATTAAAACTAATGCCTACTCTAAAATCTTAAAATAAATTAAAACTAATCCTACTCTAAAAATACAGTTTATAATTGTATTTACCAAACTTAATTACCAATTCTTTTATATATAACAATAATCAAATAATTTCACTATTTAAAAAGAAACAACTACTCTATAACACGACCTCACCTAAATTGATAAATGAACTATTAAAAAAATTGATTTTTATTTTTTTTTCACTATATTCTCAAAAGTTATGCTATAGTGGTCATAATCTATATCTGTGAGAAATTGTTTTTTATTTATTTTTCGCTATATTCTCAATAGTTATGCTATAGTGGTCATAATCTGTATCTGTGAGAGCTTTTACATCTTGTATAAAGTTAATTTCACCTATGCTAATGTTATCTTAGCAGATATAAAAAACTGGGAAATAATCAAAATATTTATGCTTCTTTGCAATTCTTTTAAGAAATTGAAATGTGTCATTATAACTAGGTTATTGTTATTATTATTAGTCTACATAGTTAACTAATGTGAAAAAAATGATTTAGGTGATTTAAAGGTGAAAATATGGCAGGGTTGATTTTTAAGCCATAGAATTAATTTTTTTTTGAATTGGTCTAGGTAGTGTTAATAATAAACTCATGTTATTCAAGTATAGTTTTTTTTTTATTATATTATTATGGAAATGATCATGATATTTAAAATAATTATTTATAATAAATATAATTGTATTTATTTTATTATAGGAGATGGTTTTAAAATTCACATGTTCCTTTTTGGATTTCACTAACTACTCTTATGTAGTTTAAATTGTATTTAGTTTAATTATTTTATTTATAATATTATTTTTTTTATACAATTTAAATATATTATTGTAAATATTATGGAAGAAGCATATTATTTAAATATTTATGGAAGCATATTTATGAGGTTGGTATTGAAGGTGTTTTTTTTAGTCACTCATTTATAACATTTTCTACTTTTTCTAAATATACATGTTGAGAGCATTGAGGGATTGAAGTTTCGATATTAAAGGAAAACTTTAACTTTGTCATTTTATAGAGTTAGTAATTTTATTGTTCACTTATATTTTTTTCTATATTTAGTGTTAGATTTGACAATTTTTTAGTAATTGGTGGCAATACTAGCATGAGTGATGTTGTGAGCACAAATCTACAAACATCAAGGTGGGTAATCCATTGACAATGTCTTTGTACAATTAATAAAATTTTAGTTGGTATAAAATTAACTTGAAATGAATATGTACATGTTCAGTGTGAATTAATCACACCTTGGCTTATTAACATCTCAATAATGTGTGTCTCAATAAACATGATCATGTTGTAGCTTGAGTCAGTTAGCCCATGCAGGTGAGAACTTTAGCTAAACCAAGCTATTATTTCCACTCAACTTGACCCAAGGAATAATGGGAGGAAATGGTTCTCCTCAACCAATAGAACTTATCATATTCATGAATTGGTTGGCCCATGTAGTTTCATGTTTCTTTCCCCGGAGAAAAATCACAATTTTCTATTAATTGAGAAAATTACATGTTGTAGATGCCTAGCAGGCATATGCAGTAAGTTAGGTCACGGCCATCAAAATAATATGTATGTACAAAATTACCCGCAAGGGCTATACTGTGAATGTTAAGAGAAAGGATATATACAAATATATATAAACATAGTACTGATAGAAACCACAAAATAAATTACATATTAGGGCCTATCAGCTCACTGATATAACTGATCAATATAAGTCCGGTGGTAGTATTGAAAATGTTCTGCATCCTGCTGCTCTTGTATTAGCCATATCCCCCTAGGTTGGACCGTGGCCACCTTGGATAATTGGTCGGCAACCTAATTGTGTTCCCTGTAAATGTGTTGACAAGAACTATAATCAAAATGAGATTTTAAAAGCATGCTTCATCTAATATATTTCTGAGAGAGTGCACATGACATGCAGATGTATTATTGAACTAGTTTATGATGATTTTAGAATCCCCAAATATCTAAAGTTGTCTACAATCGTGTGCTAGTGCAAAATGGAGCAAATGCCTAAGGGTGATAAGTTTAGCAAAGTTATTTGTTCCAGCCCCCAAGCCCATCTAGTTTCGGTAAAAATGACTTTCATATTTGAGCAATAACATACCCACCCCCCCCTCCAACACACCCTTACTCTTGTGCAGCACCATCAAAATATGCCCAAGGATGATTTCGATTAATGACTTCAGGTATCACAATGCGGGCAGGAGGAGTGTGATCATCTTCTGGAATTTCATGGTAGGCATTGATAATCTGAGCAATTGACAATGGCCAACGAACTGCTTTGTCTCTAAAGATGATACCATTTTTATTCAACCAGATGGTCCAGCATATAAGCAAAGGGAGGTAGTGAAATTTTGGGTTCGTGGGTCCCACCCTCCAATGTTTCCAAGCCTCCAGAGTATTTTTTCCATGCCATCTCATAGTAATGGTCAATGAAGAAAGTACTTGTTCCCATATATTGATTATAGTAGGGCAATGGAGAAAGAGATGATCATTTGTTTCTTCAGCCTTGTGACATAGAACACACCAAGAGGGGCCATAAAAGGATATTTTCATCATATTACCCCCGGTAGGTGTCTTATTCATCAATACATTCCACATAAACAATCTGGTGCGAGGGGGGGCTTTGAGCTTCCAAAGAGCACGCCACCAATCCATCAGCACAAGTGGCATGTGAGTAGCATGAATAATAGGATATCCGTCTTTAGGTGAATATGATCCATGTCCTACAGGATCCCAAATGAGTTCGTCATCACGATCCATAATGCGAACATGTGATTCAGTCAGTGTGGATATATATCCTACCCAAGCTTGGTGCCATTGGATTGAGATACCCAAATGTTCAACAGATTTCCATGCTTGTGCAAATATGGAGGTGTTCTCTGAATTAACAATATTGGCAATCATATGAATACCTTTGTTCTTAAGGAAGTTAGTAAGTTCAAGAGGAAGTCGGTACATGTTGCCACAACCAGTCCATGGATCCATACCAATGCACATTGATGTGCCAGCTCTTATGCATCATGCAAGGCCATTTCTGATCGTGGGAACAGTATGTAGAACAACCTGCCAAATCATAGATATACCAGTTCTTTGCCATGTTGGGAGGCGAATCCATTCCATATTTTGTAAGGGCCATATGTATTTATAATCTACCACTTCAGTCCAGAGGCTGTGAGAGTTAAGTATAAGCCATGCCATCTTGGCAGCAAGAGCATTGGCGAAAGAAGGTAGGTCATTTAAACCCTAGCCACTCCACTTCTTAGGTAGTGCAATATGGATCCATCCCACCCAAGCAAATGGCTTCCCTTCCTTGTATCCATTCCAAAGGCATTTACAACATATTTTTTGTATCCATCAAAGGTTTCCTTTGGGTATCAAAGCCAGAGACATCCAATACACCGGGGTTGCCTCCAAGACCGATTTAATAAGAACTAATCATCCTGCTCTAGATGAAAACCTATGGTTCCAGTTGTGTAGTCTCTTTTCAAACTTTGCCACAAGCCAAATCCAATCCACAATTTTGTAACAATGAGGTTTGATTAAAAAACCAAGATATTTGAGACCATCTTCCAATTGTTGTCTTTGGAATGGAAATTTCTGAAGTGCAATATGAATTTCCTGCGGTGTGCAAGATGAGAAGGAGATAGTGGATTTCAGGTGATTAGATTCAATACCAGTAGCTGCTGAGAAGAGCATCAAAATATCATAAAATATAGATAAATCTCGAATGCCTCCATTGAGGAAGATGAGCACATCATCAACAAAAAAAAGATGGGAGATAGTATAATGGTTTGTTATCTTGAGATCAAGTAGTCACCCATCTCTTCTAGCCTGTAATATTAATCTACTCAGACCTTCCAAGATAAGGAGAAATAGGAGAGGGGAGAGAGGGTAGCCTTGTTTGAGTTCGTGCTCAACATGAAATAAGTAGGAGGTTGAACCATTAATAATAACTTCGAAGGACACAGTAGTAATGTAGCACATGATCCATTGAATGAAAGAGAGGGGGAAGCCTAAATGAGTGAGGAGCATCCTTAAGTATAGCCAACTAACCCGATCAAAAGCCTTAGAGAGGTCGATCAAAAGGATGGCTCATTTTAGTTACTTCATCTTAATGGAGTGGAGGGCCTCCTGTGAAATACCTATTGCCTCATGAATTTGTCTATTATGCAAGAAAAAAAATTGCTCATACGAGATGTGGGTAGATAGGATGGGCTTAAGTTGGTTGGCAATGATCCTGGCAATAATATTGTAGAGACATTTGCAGAGACATATAGGCCTAAAATCATTGAATGAGTGTGGGAAGTCCACTTTAGGTATGAGGGCAATGAAAGTAGAGTTGATAGCTTCGTACATGTGCCCAAATAACCTGCAATCCTCCACAACCTTGAGAAGGTCCTGTCCGATGGTCTTAAAAAAGGATAAATAAAATTCAACAGACCATCCATCTGGGCCGAGGCTTTTATCCTTTTTGAACCATTTAAGTCTGCTTTCCAGTTCCCCCAAGGATACAAGCTTAATAAGATCATTTGTCACATATTGGTCAACAAAGCGAGGGAAAATCCCAACAATTCATACTATTTCTACAAGAGTGGCCCTAGGAGGAGCCGTGAAGAGCTGTTGGAAGTGTGAGTTGCCTAGATGTGCCAATTGGTGAAAGGTGTGGGCAAACTGACCATCCTCGATGGGAATTTTCCAAATAGTGTTGCTGACCAGTCTCCCATTCGCATAATTATGAAAAATTTTGGCATTATCACCCCCCGCCTGTAACCAAATAGCCCGAATCCTAAGGCACCATGTCTCCTCTCAATCTTTAAGAATTTTGGACCTCTGAATCTCCAAATCAGTGAGTATGCTTTTAGCTTCGTTAGATGTGAATCCTCGTCCCTGCTCATCCAAAGGATCAACCAGCTTGTTTTCAATTTTCCTAAGAGTTTTTTCTTCCCGATCTCTCTTGTCTTTTTCCCATTGGACATATAAACTCTTTATCTCAAGGACATTGTGGCAGAAGCCTTCTGATGTGGATCTCCCCTGAGAAGGTGGATGAGCGTGCCAGTAATAATTGACCAGTTTTATGTAATCATGGTCCATCAACCAAGTAGAATTGAATTTAAAAGGGGCTCTAGGTTTCAGGAAGGGACCCGATAGTTCCAAGAAAATAGGAGAGTGATCAGAGATGCCACCAGATCCCACCCACGGTCGATAATTTGACAAGGTCCTTACCAAGTGTTCCTTGATTAAGAATCTGTCCAATCGTCTTGCCAGAGATGCATCTCCAGTTCTTCTATTGTGCCAAGTAGATTGCATCTTATTCATGGGGATATCTATCAATTCGTGATGCTCCAGAAGTTGTTCCATGGTGTCTGATAGGGGATCTAGTTGTGCATTTCATCCCTAAGATTTTGCATGTCCAATAGAGAAGTTTAGGTCCCCACCCAAAATAAGATTGTTTGAATTAGCCAAAGATACATTAAGAAGATGATTCCAATATTCAACTCTATTAAGACAAGGGACATAAACATTGATAATTCTGAATTCCGTGCCCAGCTCGGAGGAATAAATGTCCATGCCAATAAATCCAGCACCCCCCAAAGTTGAGCTAATCTTGATAGTGCGGGGATTGATTCCCAGTGCAATGCCACTAGATATTCCAATGATAGCAAGAGCGTGAAAAGTCCAACCTGGCTTCAGATATTGCAGGACAGATTTGACCTTATCAAACATGCCTAGGGTTTCTTGTAAATATATGATGTCGATTCACTCAGAATCCAAAAGTCTTCTGAGGGCTAGTTTTTTAGCAGGGTTATCCAACCCTTTGCAATTAAAGGAGATCCACTTCATGGGAGAGACCATGGAAGGGTATTCATTGCTCTAAGAACCCTGTCAAGTGTAGATTACCTACCATGAGCCACATCCACCCCAACCTAGATAATATCTTTAGATATATAGGAGTGTCAACCCCTTGGGAGTTTGGTGTTTTTAGGAGGGTAGATAAAACCAATCCCTAAGTGCTCAGGAGGTTGTGATACCTGAGAGCGAAGATTGTAGGAGTGTGAATTTCCATAGGAGGTAGGAAGCCCCAGTGAAGGAGATGAGATAGTCAAACCAAGAATAGGGGGTGGGGTGGTCGAGTAGGATGGAGAGTGTAGGTCCAGAGGGCAAGTAATAGGGGAGGATGAAATGCATGGAATGGATGCATATGAAACATGCAAATGATGTGCAGAACTAGATAAAGAAATAGAAGATACAAAGTAGTGGGGAGGAGGAGTACCTAATGAGTGAGCGGCTGCAACAGCAGCTCGAGATCTTGTCATAGGTAGGTAGGGAGGTTAGGGGGAGACCGGTGATGGAATATGAGCAGATCCTCATGTTGTTGTCTTCGGACCTTGTGACCGAGGAGTCTGACCTTCCGCAGATGAAGGTGCTGCAAGTTCGGCATCAACCGTGGCTTTGGAGGGGCAGGAGGTGTAGGTTGTAACCCCGTACAGAAATTACCTGCATATTAATTCTAAAACACACAAAATAAAAAATACGAGAGCGTAACAGATAAAACACATATACACAAAGATTTCCCCTGGATCCCAAAACTGGTACTACCAGCTTGATTTTTCATTATGTTCCTTTCAATGTTATAACACATATTTATGCATGATGAAACATCCAATACCATGGACCAAAAACCATCATGTCCAAAGACATGTGTGAAAATCATGCACAAAACCATAGGTGGGTCCACCCAACCTAACATAGGTTCCAAAACCAAAAGATTCCAGGTTGCTACCCCAGACCCCATAAAGTGGGGTTACCTGCACCCCCAAACCCCCTGTGACTCCCATCTCTACGCAATTGGCACAACGAAGGGTTCTAACCCCCTGTTTAACTACGTGGGCTAGACGTGGAAAGAATATAACACAACCCAACATTCTCCCACTTGTTGTTTTCTTTCCATGGGGGGCCACAAGAGAGCTTAGTCATTTATCTAGCCCTGCAACGCCCATTATTTCTCTACACCAAGGGAACTTCTTAGAGCTCACAAATTTTGTCAACGCATCTGCAATATTTTTCAAACTGTCCACCTTTACCAGCAACACCTTTTTGTCTTCTATCATATCCCTCACAAAGTGATACTAAACATCAATGTGCTTTGTCTTTGAATGATATTCAGGGTTCTTTGCCAAGAAAATTGCACTTTGGCTGTCACAGTCTATCCTTATAGCTCCCTATACTAACCCCATATTTGAACACAATCTCTGCAACCAAACTGCTTCGTTGCTTGCATGAGTGGCTACCTTGTATTCTGCCTCTGTAGTTGATAGTGCCACTACAATTGTTTCTTACTCATCCAACTGACTGCACCTCCTAAATAGGTTAAACACATACCTACTTGTAGATCTTCTCTGATCGAGATCTCCACCCATTCCAGAATCAACAAAGCCACAAATATCCAACACTCTATCCAATCCTCGTCTTCCTTGGAGCACAAAACCAATAATCACTAGTGCCATGCAAATACCTGAAAACCCACTTCACTGTTGTCCAGTGCTCCTTCCCTGGTTTTGACATAAACCTGCTCAATACTCCCATTGCATGTGCAATGTATGGTCTAGTACATACCATCGCATGCATCAGGCTACCAACTACACTTGCATATGGAACACATGGCTTGCTCTCTTCCTCTTCTTATGTCTTGGGACACTGTTCAGCAGATAACTTTACACCTACAGGAATAGGAACCTTCACTAGTTTACTATCCTGTATATTAAACCTCTGCAATATTGTCTCAACATACTTCCTTTGGTTTAACCAGAGCTTCCTCTTTGTCCGATTTCTTTTAATTTCCATGCCCAAATTATAGTTTGCAGCACCAAGATCTTTCATGTCGAATTTGGAGGACAAATGGGTCTTCAAATCCTAGATAATTTATTTGTCATTTCCAACAAGCGACATATCATCCACATACAAGACCAGATAAATAACACGGTCACCAATTAATTTAAAGTACACATAGTGATCTTCTTTGCTTCTTGTGAAGCCAAGTCCCTGTATAAATGTGTCAAATTTCTGATACCACATCCTTGGTGATTGTTTTAAACCATATAGAGACTTCTTTAACTTGCATACCAGTTCTTTCTTACCCTTCACCGCAAAGCCTTCAGGTTGCTTCATGTAGATTTCCTCTTCCAAATCCCCATGAAGAAATGTTGTCTTCACATCCATCTGTTCTACCTCAAGATCAAAAGCAGCAGCAACAGATAAAAGTAATCTAATAGAAGTTACCTTGGCAACAGGAGAAAAAATATCACCAAAATCAATTCCCGGCACCTGGGAATAACCTTTTGCTACCAACGAGCTTTGTATTTCTCCACCTTCCCTTCTGCATTTGTCTTCTTCTTGAACACCCATTTGCTGCCAATGGGTTTCCTTCCAGCCGGCAACTCCACCAGATCCCAAGCCTCATTTTTGTGCAAGAATGCCATTTCATCAACCATGGCCTCTTTCCAGAGTTTTCCATCCTCTGAATCCACTGCTTCCTTCACAGTTCTGGGATCATCATCAGTAACAGACAAGGCAAAGTTTGAACAGAAAGCAGATGGACTATACCTTTCTGGCTGCCTTCTTTCTCGAGCTGATCTTCTCACAGCCGGAGTTTGTGGCTCTCATCTTCTGATTCCTCCTCTGCTACAGAGTTCTCATTCTTCCTCCTTTAGCTCAAACTCTATCTTCTCAGGTTCCTTTGGTTGGACTTCATGTTTAATAACATTTTTAACCTCTCTAAGCACAACATATCGGCTGTACACAACCTTCCTTGTTACTGGGTTGCAAATCTTATAACCCTTTAAACCATCCTTATACCCAATAAAGATGCACTTTTCAAATTTACTATCCAACTTGGTTCATTTCTCCTTTGGAACATGTACATATGCATCACATCCAAATACCCTCAAATGTGAAAGAGAGGATTTCTTACCAGTCCATACCTCTTGTGGAGTTTTATTCTCCAACGCTGATGAAGGTGATCTGTTGACCAGGTAACATGCTGTCTCCACTGCTTCTGCCCAGAATTCCTATCCTAACTCGGCACCACTGAGCATGCTTCTTTCCCTTTCCATCAACGTTTTGTTCATTCTTTCTGCAACTCCATTTTACTGAGGTGTATATGGAGTAGTCTTATGCTGTGCTATACCACAATTCTTATAGAATTATTCAATTTCCTTACTGTAAGACTCTCCACCGTTATCTTTCCTCAGCACCTTTATCTTCTTATCTGTCTGGTTTTCCACCAGAGCCTCGAATTCTTTAAACCTGTCAAAGACTTCAGATTTCTTCTTAAGGAAATATATCCATGTATTCCTTGAGAAGTCATCTATAAATGATACATAGTTCATAGACTTACCCAGTGATGGAACCTTCACAGGTCCAAACACATCACTATGCACAAGCTCTAATATATGTTTCGCTTTCTTACCACTAGAGGGGAAACTCACCCGATTCTGCTTCCCATATACACAATTTTCACAGAAATCAAAATCTAGAGAGCTATTACTCATACCTTCTACCATACATTTACCATGAAGTA
>APFE030052996.1:188038-223725 GCA_000404065.3 Pinus taeda | reverse complement strand
TTTAATTATTTATTATTATTATTATTATTATTATTATTTTATGTTCTGAAACTTTGTAGCGAAACAGTTATAGCAAAAATTCCACAATGACCTGTTGTAGATGAAATTCTGGAGCTTGCCAAAACCCTAACTTCCTCAGATCATATCTTCGAAAATATAGCACGAAAAGATCTGAAATTCAGATGCACGGTTCAGTGGGATTTCTTCTCAAATGGGTTTTTTTAGCTTTTGAAACGTCAAAAAAAAGAAAAGAAGTTATAGTGAAAATACCACGATGACCTGTTTGGAGTAGCGAAACCCTAGAATCCAAAGCTCTGATACCAAATGTTATGAAATCAGCTCACAAAAAGATAGAAAAGAGAGATCAATGCCTTAGAATTCAGCCTCTTTGAGGGGCCAAACTCCTTTACATTACACAAATGAACAATTCTTGGAGGATACAAATGACAAGACCTCCTTTCTATATATAGGAGTCTAAGGGGTCATAATATAATCAAAGCCGACATATCAATAATAATGTAAGGGCACAATAATAACGATACTAGGCTTCTATGGGACACAATAATAACAATATGGGGGCTACATGGGCACAACAATATAATAAGGGGGTTGTACTAATAACAATAAGGGGTTACACTAGTAGTATAGGGACCTAACAAGGATGGCAAATGTGATGGATCCAAAGGCAGTAAATTGAAAGATGGGGAGGGTGGGATGTAGTAAGCAAGTTGGTGTAATGTGGCTGGTGAAAGGAGAGGGTAGTCAAGTCCTGGAGATGCGATGGAGATAGCTGAGAATGCTAAACAAGGCATGGATGGACCGAGATCAGAACGGACATGCGACGATCCCGACCTCAGCTGAAAAGGCAGTCCCAAGGACCTAGAAACCGACACCTCTGGCATAGGGCTAGGGTTTGACCAAATGGGTTCATAGGGATTCAGATCTACTGAATAGTCGACAATGTCCTCTTCCATTTCCGACATTCTGCAGTCAATCCCGGGGATAGAAGGAACAGATCGAGGAACAATGTTAACAGAGATATTGTAGTAGAAACCCAGAAAACAGTGACAATGAAAATGCCAACACAATAGGGGAGATGAAGGTGCGTAACAAAAAAGACTATACTATAGGGTAGAATATACGAAACCCTTAGCTGAGCTCCTTCGATGATTCAGATCGAAGCATCATCAGTCCACTTTTTATTTTCCCCTGTGTGTAGGTTCATGTTGTAAGGTGAGTACTAGATATTCATCAAGACATGGACCTTTGTTATCTTCTTTGATCCCAATTTAGTATTGAGCAATGCTTCAAAAAGATACCCATTGTAAAGTAACCCCTGCTAGTGTTTATATCAACAATATGACATTCCATGTATAAAACAACTAGAGCATCAAAGGAATAAGAAAATGTAGCATCATGACCAGGTGAGTTTAAGTGAAAAGTGGAAGCCTCCTCCTAGTTAAGATTTAGAAAAATAGTCTTCTCCTTATTTGTAACACCCCTTAGTAAAGTTGTAAATGTCTTGTTTTACCGCAAATTACTTGGTAAAACTGTGGGCTAGGTAAAGGCCTAGAATGGATGGTAAAACATAAATGTTATTTTATTTATTTGAATTATTTTTATAAATAATACAAGCTATGGTCAACCATAAAATAACATGAATTTTTTTTAAAGTAAAGTTTCATTTACCAAACAGTTAGGAGACAAGTATTCCTCTCCCTAGAGATAAATCATATGAGATGGGACAAGGGAGCCAAGAGATAAATCATCTGAGATGGGACAAGGGAGCCAAGAGGGTGAGAGGGAAGAAAACCTAAGGAAACCTTGGAAACTTGGCACCTAGTTGGAGGAGGTCTAAGAGAGGAGTTGAAGCTTTAAGCTATGGTACCTTGAAAAAATGTTGTTAAAGTAAGGCAGGACACTGCTAGTTAGGGTATTCTTGAGATGATTGGTGGCCAGTGGAAACCCTAAGGCAAGCTTGTGATTCAGTGAGTTCTTGGCTAGATTGTTGTAGTCTTGATGCCTGAGAATGGACCTTGCTAGGTCATTGTCTATCAACTGTTTTGGGAAGAAACTAGCTTGGGGGGAGAATTGGACATCATTGCCATTCTAATTGGTTGGGTGGAGCACTCTTTTTCCCTAGTGATTTTGTGGATGGTCAAACAATTGAAGAAAAGATAAGTATTTTCTTGGTTATACATCATTTGTTCCATTTACTGAATAAATATTTGTTAATTGGTGAATATTTTCCAAGAAAAGAGGAAATTCTACATAATGTATTTTGTTGGTAAAGTTTATTTTAAAAGTTTTAATGAACTTGGAACCCTGCTTAGTCTCTAGGCCGAGCTAGAAAAACCAACAGCCTAGAAGAACAATCCTGAGTTCAGAAAGAGTATGTTGGATAATTAGGGTAGGTCCTAGAGATAGGACCCGCCCAAAGATTCTAATCTTGTAGAGAAAAGTTATAAAGAGATAGTAATCTACAAACACTAATTACTGGAATTAGATATTACGAACTTGAAATTTTGTGACTTAATTCTATATGTACATACAAAATACAATAAAAAATCAGTATTTATCGTAATAACTACCAAATTTTTATTATAACCATTCGAAGGATAAAATATGTGCCATGTGCTATTAGCCATCAGAA
This sequence comes from Pinus taeda, assembly GCA_000404065.3. NCBI lineage: Eukaryota > Viridiplantae > Streptophyta > Pinopsida > Pinales > Pinaceae > Pinus > Pinus taeda. The sequence goes on along the minus strand of APFE030052996.1, from coordinate 221,072 downwards.
ACAACAACAAAAAAACAAGAACATTGAATCAATTACGAAAATAGGAAGGAGGTCATAAGACCCCCGTTGAGAAAGTTACATAACATTTACAGAAATATAATATATATATATATGTATATATATGTATATATATATATATGAGGAGTTGCAACAAGGTGACTAAAGACCATTGTGGCTGACAAAATGGTTATGAAAGATTAATGTACATGATGTATTGTGCTTATATATATTTTCGTTATTTACATATGATTGATTATTCTCATATGATTAATAGTGAACAAGTTAGTTCCAAATCTAATGGATAGAGGTCCACTTGTTTTAAAACAATTCTTGTTCTGTAATATGTATAACTTATGCCTTCAGGAGAGTGATTAGGAGGTCCTAGAAGAAAACCAGATCCTACATACCCATTGAATGTTGGTGAGAGTAACAATAATAAATGGGTAGAAGAACTAACTAGGAAATTACTATAGAAGAAATGTAAAATTGAACAGAATTAAAATATGGAGTAAACATTATTATGCAAATAAAAACAATATAAGGTAGAAGGGGAAAACTATTGTCGAAGTAATCAATTGTGACCCTTGAACCACATTAGTTTCCTTGGCCCAACTGGTTAACACTAGCAGCCAGGAAACAATTTTGGTCCCTTTCCATAATTTGTAAGGAGTTGAAAAAAATTGTTCATGTACATTAACCGAGAGACAATAATGACAGAAATTAAACATTATTTTATCCATATCATTCTTTGAAAATGCCAAACTAAGTAAAAGTTAACCAAACCGAATATGGCTTGACATCACAAAATCATGCTATTGACTATATTACAAATTGAATATTGTACAAATCAAAATATTTAGTGCAATGAAAGTACAAATGTATAAACCCTATGGGCTAGGGCTAGTAGAAGAACTGCTAATACAAGGGTTTGTAACCCCAATTTACCATGAAGAAAAAAATATGCATGTAAATTTAACGATAGTATAGTGAAAATAATTTCCAAAATATGTCTAAATTTCGTAATCAATAGTCCCATAATAGTAGTCGCAAATTATCCCAATAGGGGTTAGGGTTTCTTAACTGTATACAACATGCAAACCAAAAACTCTAGAGTTTATTCATCTACAGAATACAATACTATTGAATTAAACAAGACCATTCATAATCATATAAACAAGATTAGTCCAGGTGAAATAGAAGTAGAAACCGAAAACTTAGATAAAGCTCGGTTGTAAAGTATGTTGGTCTACAATATAGGAGGTGGGTATATCAGGGTTTGATGCTTGTTGAGCTGGGAAAAAGAGTAAGCCTTAACAACTAGGTCACGAGACAAACCTACAACCAAGAGTGGGATAATATTAGGAAGATAGTTACTAAACAAGAAATACATATGAAAGGAAACAATGGGTTGTAAGGGTAAATACCTATTGGCACAAAAGAGGTCCAATTACCTTGCATGCCCTACAAAGAAATTCAAATAGTCAATGTTATTCCAAGAGAACTGCAGAAACACATAGTTAAAAGAAAACATAGTAATGGAATAAAATGACAAAATACCTTTTTGTGGCGCCAACCTGGTGTTAAAACTACAAGACCAACTATTTCCAGATGAGAAATGTTGAATGTGGTTGCAACCCCCATGGCAAGAAATTCCTGGTTACGGAGAAATTCTCCTCAAAACCACCAGTACAAATGGGAAAAGAAGGCGTAGGAGGGGAGGGGTAGCTACCTTCATAACTCCTCCAGTCTCCACGATGGTCCAATCTAAACCCTAACATATATGTCATTGAATCACCCAACGCGTGGAACAAGGACAATAACATAGTTAATTGATATAACAGAGCTGACAATTGGATTTCAAGAGAATTCCAAAAGGATTACATAAAACATATAACCAAGTTACCAAGTTTGGGTAGCAAAGTTGAGTTTCATATCAAGTTTTAAAAGTGACTTTCAATACATTAATATAAAACAAGCGCAAAATTCCCAATCTATCCCATTGTCAATAGTTTAAAACCCTTAATAGTATACCAAAATAATTTTAAAATGATATAAATCAATTGTAAGTCGACAATTCTCATACCATGTGGCTTAATAAACCAGAGACTTAAATATTTGGATGCCTTTGTTAGAAGAATAAAAACAGGACATAACATATAACTAGATTTGATATAGATATTATTACATGCTTAGATAGAAGTTGTTTGAAATCCAAGTCAAGATTGTTATTAACACTCAATTGAATTCAAAGTAAATGAATTCTTTTATTTTTATTTTGTAAGTCCTAATAAGGAAGATGTTACTAGCGGTATCAGAGCTGAAGGGTTCAACACTGTGGTCTGTTTAAGAGGAAATAGTAACAAACTGTGTCCTATTCCAAAAAAAAAGCAATTGGAAATATGGAAAACCTGCTTAGGAGAGAAAACTGTTGGTTGGACAACTTAAGTATTTACACATGTTAATTAGTAAATCATATCTCATGATTGTGGATAGTGAATAGAGAGAATTTTATGATTTATAACGATAGGGAAGTGTACAAGTAGACAAATCAAGCGGCATATGCATGTGTAAATGAAGTATTACGTCCCATGCTGTTAAAAAAGTATAAAATATGAGATGGGAATGTTAAGAGAGAAGGCAAAGTGTTGCAAATGAAATCACCCTAAACAATTTATCACCTTATGTTTGAGATAGGTTTTCGGTGATAATCACATTCGAATTATGATGTGATTATCGCCGAAAACCTATCTCAAAATTTTGATATGGATCACAGAAGCCTCAATTCAATAAGTTATTACCTATTTCTAGTTGCAAGACCCTTTTGTTCATAAAAAAGAAAAATCCATAAAATGTCTTAAATTAAGCCTCTAATATGGATTGTTGAAGAATAGAAAAGTATAAAAGAAGTAAATATATTATTGATAAGTAATACTTATAGTTGGAAGTAGTTACTTTATTGTTATAAACTACCTCCTTGCACATATACTAGATGATGACCAAGAACCTAGATGAGAGTAAATGAAAGGAATATTTGGTAGTAAAAATAATTTCAATCCTAACAGAAGATTAATCTTACCTGCGTATGGAAATCTAGTTGGAAAGAAAAGAGTTTATAATAACATTGTGACAAACTCACAATAATAAGTCATTGTATGTTTAAAAAAAATATGAGGCTTCTAATTAAAAAAAAAAAGAGGGTATACACAGAATAAAGTGTATATAGGAATTAGAAAAGGGATGGAAGGGATTGGAAACCTTGTAAAATCTAAGCAAAATACTTTGAGTATTGGTATACCTGAGCAAGACGCCACAATATACTTAATGACAACTATTGTCAAATATTAAATGGGGATATAGAACACTTATAACTACAAAATAATGTATAAACTGAATCAATTGGAGTTATCTTGGGTGATTGGTGAGATTAGTTGGCATCCTTTTCACTAAACTAAGCATTAGCAAATGATATGGCAGACATTGATAGTCATGATAATAAAAGAAAAAACATATATGTTAATGGTATAACTCAGGAATAATAAGTCCAATGCAGTAATAACTGGTTGGTACAAATTTCATGATTGATAAAAATAAACTGGTAAGGGAATTAATGAACTTCCTCATTGAAAATTCTCTTCATGAATGGAATTGAGCCACATAAATATTGGTTACAATAGTAAGATAATTGGCGCAAATCATATCATGAAGGATTGCAAAAGTTGAGTAATTGAGAACTGTAATAGAATCGTCAGATAAAATAGTTAATTAAAAATCAACAAAATAGAAGTAAGTTGAGATAACCTATCATAATAATTGGTGATGGAAAGGGGAGTGGTCTCAGAAACGGTGACGTGAGTGGCGTATTTGAGACTACTCCAAGTCACTAAATAAATATGAAATCTCTTAAAAAGCAATGATGTTGATACTCGGAAAAACATCGACTTTACATCAAATTTAGTAAGCATAAAATGAGGAAGATTAGAGTCAATATCAAGAATATGGAAAAATTACCAAGAAGGGGACGCAATGGCCCCTAAGATATAGAAAAGGAATGATGATAGATTTTGAACTTCCTTTACATGATTTATGTAGGCAAGGATTAAATTTTTTGTGAGTTATAGACTTATAACACCAAATCATGGAATTATTAGTTAATTGGTCTATTTCATAACCACCTTGTGAATGGAAAAGTTAAGTTTGGTTGAAATCATATGACAAGAGAATTTGGATTAACTAAAATTAGTACTAATTGGAACTCCAATATCTGAAGATTTGATCTAAGTTGGTACAATAGAATAAATAGGAAAGATGCAAGCCAAATTCCATGAGAAATATAGCAGAACTGTAAGAAAAATTATATATACAAAAAATTAAGGCTAAATGATATAGTCATAAACTACAAAGGAAAACTCTTAACACAGTCCTTGATGATCTGATTTTTTTTCCTTAAAGTTTTGGTGAACATCATAAGCTAGAAAAAAGACAATCTGAAAAAACATGTATTTATATATAGTACACAGGACAATGAATGCATATATTAATATCCTAAGGTATTAACATGACTTAAAGGATTGATAACAAGCATAAGGTGATGTGAACAAAAAACAAGCGGACAGTCGAGTAGGGTAATCAAAGAAAACATGGCACATTTAAAAAAAAAAAAAATGGTAAAGAAAAATGTTGGTAACATATGGGCACAAGCATCACATGTGTCTGTTATTGTATGATGTGTTAATATGGAAAGTGCAGCGTACCACCAGTCAATGGTAACCCAATAAGTACCTTAAAGAGCTTCAATTGATTTTATAGATACAAATAAAGTCTTGTCAAATAGTTGATTAGAATGGACATATGCTTACACAATCATTACGTCAAGATAACCACACTAACATAGTGTGTTGAGGTAACTGACAAGCATGAAGATGCAAGAGGGGGAAGACCCCATAGCTGGCCGCACTTCAATAACAAGGGGGAGCACATGTGACCTCCAGGCACCTTAATTAATAAGTTATGGAATAGAGTGGGATGAAAACACCAAGAATAGAGTTGAGAAAACTGATAGGTGAGGCATATCGGAAAGAAATAATGGTACGATTGGGTAATGTAATTTTTTGGTTAGCTTGTGTTGATTTTAAGAATGTCTGTATTACTCTAGGTTGTGCCCTTGAATTGTCAAAGTAATTTCTTTTCGTATTACTTTGTGCTTTTAATCCTTGATGGCCTACTAGGAAAAGAATAGAAGGAAAGGAATTAAATAAACAAAAACCAACTAAATTATAAAACCCTGATTGAGACTTTTACATGAAAATACTAGCGGATAATAACCATATCCACTCGAAAAAAGGACAAAGATAATATATATCATGAAAGTGGTAAGTTGAAATAATTGTCCTAGAATTTTGGTAATGTTTTGCTATGGAATATTTGATATCATGAAATTATGATGATGCCTAAAGAGTAGATCATTGATGGTGAGTCATCATGGGGGCAAGGTAAGAAAATATTCTCATAAAGGGAGAAAAGGAGATAATGATAACAAGTATGATTAATCTGTGAGGATATAATAAGATAACCAATTATTCTCAGGTTGGAATAGAATTATGGTCTATTAATATTCCACTGGACCTTACATGTCAAATGTATTAAAATAATTAGTTGTTGAATGAAGTGGATGTGTTCTGATTCATAAGGAAAGAACCATATTATAGTAACATGGCAAGTATGAGATAGTCAATACACATATGAGCATAAGAGAGAGAAACCCTATGACTATATATAGAAGAAAAATTGTGTATAACTTACATCAATAACTTGTAATATAAAATGAAAAAGGGGCCAAAATTGAGTGGACTTTTGGTTGGTGCTAAAGAAAATTGCAAGGAATATCAAGATGGGCATAAATAAGTTTACTTGGACAAAGTAGACAAAAATATGACCATCTTGAATATGGCAGGAAAAGGAAGCTATCTTAAACTCTACTCATGAATTATTAATCCATATGTTACATTTTAATTAAGATAAAAGTGTAGTAGTGTTATTTAGTACGAAAATGCACTAGTTGCAATCTCTCATAAAAGACAAGAAAAATAAATGATTTCTAAACATATTATTATTGCTAAGAAAATAGTGTAGACATAAATGATACCTCCATGGTTTGGAACTTATAGTGGGACCACATGGTGGGTCTTTGTCAATTGGCATAGTCATTAGGTAGGTAAAATAATTTATAATTATGAGTTTACAATGATGTTTCTAACTCTTATTGAGTGAAGGTTATTGACCCTTGTTGGGTTGTGATGCATGCTAATGACCCTTGCTGGGTATATAAATAACAACTAATGGTGTTTGTAATAAATATTGAAACAATATATATAAGTTCTTAAATAATTATTGATGGGAACTAATGATCATAATGATTGTGGATGTAGGACGAACTAGATGGAGTAATCCTCGTCGAACCTTTACGCATTCTCGTTCAAAGAGAAATTATGCTACATAAGCAAGTGATTACCCAAGATAAGTTTTGTGGAAGCACTTCAGCTGGGAGAGGCTACCTAGGAAGATGAATATTGTATGCACAAGGCATATTCTAGCCTATTCTGAGGGCTAAGAAACACCGAGGATTTTGTTTCGCTTAGGGTGGGAGATGTAACACCCCTCAGTAAAGCTATTTTGTTTTGCCGCAAATGACTTGGTAAAAATGTGGGCCAGGTAAAGGCCTATAATGGATGGTAAAATATAAATGTTATATTATTTATTTGAATTTATTTTTATAAATAATACAATCTACGGTCAACCATAAAATTATGGGAAAAAGCACTAAAAGAGAGTTTCATTTACGAGACAGTTAGGAGACATTTATTCCTCTCCCTAGAGATAAATCGTCTCGGATGGGACAAAGGAGCCGAGAGGGTGAGAGGGAAGAAAACCTGAGGCAACCTTGGAAACTTGGTACCTATTTGGAGGAGGTCCAAGAGAGGAGTTGAAGCTTTAAGCTTTGGTACCTTGAGCAAGACACTATTAAGGTAAGGCGGGATGTTTCCAGTTAAGGTATTTTTGAGTTGGTTGGTGGCTAGTGGAAACCATAAGACAAACTTGTGAGTCTGTGAGTTCTTGGATGGAGTGGTGTAGTCTTGATGCCTGAGAACGAACCTTGTTAGGTCATTGTATATCAACTGTTTTGGGAAGAAATTGGCTCGAGGGGAGAATTAGACATAATTTACATTCTCATTGGTTGGGTGGAGGACTCTTTTTCCCTGGTGATTTTGTGGTTGGTCAGATAGTTTAAGAAAATATAGGTATTTTCTTAGTTATACATCATTTGTTCTATTTATTGAATAATTGTTTGTTAATTGATGAATATTTTTTAAGAAAAGAGGAAATTATGTTGAATTCCTCTTAGTGATAAAGTGTATTTAAAAGGGTTTAACGAACTTGGAACCCAGGTTAGCCTCTAGGCAGAGCTAGAAAAACCAGTAGCCTAGGAGACTAGTCTTGAGTTCAAAAGAGTACACGGGATAATTAGGGGAGGTCCTGGAGTTAGGACCCACCCATAGATTCCAGTCAGGTACTTGGACTTATTCATTGTTTATGTGAGTGTGAGGCTAACACTACAAAAACTAATTACTACAATTAGATATTGCAAAATTGAAATTTTGTGTATGTACATACTAAATATAATAATCAAAAATCAGTATTTATTGTAATAAGTACCTGTTGTTGCTGCTACAACACCATCCAAAATTTCACTACATCTGAATTTTGGAGCTTACTTCATTGCCATATCAAGTGTCGCCTTGGTCGTCAAGTGTCATTTTGTATTGTTTCATATGTATTAAGTGTTCTTGAATGTTTTTAAGTGTCATATCATTTACTAGAGCATATCTATATGCATTTCATGGACATAACACCATTGTTGTTGTAAAACAACACTTTTGGGTCGCACTCACACACACTTTAAAGGTTAGACTTGGGGTATGTGCATAAAGTAACATTTTGATGTATATTTATTGTTGATCAAGCTTGACTAAGTTTTCTTGATGAGTTAGTACGTGTCACACATGGTTTTATGGATAGAACTCATCTTGCTCACCCCTTGATCAATCATCCAGACTTAGACAAATTTTGGTTGCAAAATGAGCTCATTAAGGCTAAGAGTGCATGAGTGCACCCTTAAGCCTTGATGGGAGACCCTTATTTGTTCAAAAGTGCACCTTGTGCCCTCCTTGAGATATGGGCACACTCCGAAGGCACAAATCCCCTTCCTTGTTCTGAATCATGACCTTAAAAAACCAAGCCTTCTTTTGAGCGCACTCCTTCGACTTGAAGGAATGCACCCTCCTTCGACCTGAAGGAATGCACCCTCATTTTTCTCCCTTGAGTGCACATTGCACTTGGGAAGCCCGAAGACTTCTCCTTTGTCCTTCAGAATTGCACCATGCACCCTGCCTTGACTTAATCCCTCTCCTGAGTACATGCCAAAGCCACAAAGCCTTCCCCTTCAGCCCTTCAACCTTTCAAAGTGCGTGCATGCACCCATAATCCCCTTTGACCCTTTTGAGCATGTTATGTTCCTATATCAATAGGATTCATAATTTTTGAATGGCTGAGGTCAAATCTGTTATATGTACATACCTTTGCTTTCTACCAAAGTTTTCCATATTTAAAAAAATAAATAATAAATAAAAATAAATATAAATAAATAATAAAATAAAAATGTAAAGAGGGTATGATCAAAGGACAAAAAGAATAAAAAAGGTCAAAAAAGATGAAAAATAAACCCCAAGAAAAAAAGAAAAAGACCATGAAAGTGTGCAAGTCCAAATGCCACTACCATTTACTTTTTATGCATAATAATGATTGTGTGCAAATTTTTATTCATGCCACAATCCATGGTAATCAAACAGAGTAATCTTGGTTATTCCATGTTTTGAATTTCATGCTTAGAGATAGAGAATAAAATTTGACCAAATATTTTAATCTTGGCAGATAAGTAGATAGGTAGAGTAAATAAAAGGAGCTCAACAGTTTAATCTAAGCCCTTGGATGTAATAAGGATAGACTTAGACAGATTTCCACTGTAAAAGAAAAGAAAAAGTTTTGATAAGGATTTGCCAACTTAAGTGCACCCTAATAAAGAGTAGAGAAAATGGTAGGATGAGTAGATGGGTAAGTAGTTGAATGGTTTCAGAATTATGATGAATGATTATTTAAGATCATATCATTTACTTTCATCGTCGAATTACTAAAGTATGGATGATAATTGAGCATTTACTCAAAGTCAAGTGATTAATTTCCCCATTCATTTCACCCTTAATTTTACTAATTTCCCATAATCAAAGTCAAAAGTACTTAAAACCTTAAGTTCAAGGGGCTCACAACATTTCTCTAACTTCTGGAGGGATCGAACCCTCGGCCCAATAACTTGTAGGTCCTAAGTACTAAAAGCCCCTCTCACAAACATTCATGCCCTTCAATTCATTCATTTTCCCCTTAAAAATTCCTTTTCCTACGGTAAAACCATCATTTGCCTAGGGAAAGTAATCACCCCCTTGTAAAACCCCTTTTTTTCACAAAAACCCACAAATGTGCATTTAGCCTAAGTTATAATGTTTAATGTGAAAAGCAAATAAACTCTATATACATTATACTTAGCGCATTTTGTTTTTTGTTCTCATTTCATATTTACTTCTAACATTATTTATTAATTCCCAAAATCAACCATTTCCCATATGTTTTATTAAAAATCCCATATGTTAATATCCCGCCCCAAGGTTTGAAACATAAGCCTTACTAATAAACTAATTAAAGGGATTAATTAAGTCAATCAGTGACTAATTAATAACCATTACCCACCACCGTATAAAGAAATTAATTAATCAATCAGTGATTAATTAATAATCTTTCCCCGCCAATCAAATCACTCCCAACGTCATTAAACCTCCCTAATATGCAATTAATTAATCCTTCGGCTCATTAAAACCCCATCGGGCCCCTCCATTAAACCTCACATTAAATCATTGCTCGATCATCGTGTGATCTAACCCCTTCAGATCCAACGATCGACACTCATATTGGGCGGCCTCCGAAGGTCAACCTTTACCCGCCCAATGTGAGTGGTTTCGCTATTCACCCCACCACTACGTGGTGCCTGATGAATGGCATTGGGCGGCCTTCCCCCAAAACCACTCTATCTCAAAAAGCAGTCTGATGGATTCCTCTAACTTACTGAACCTGCTGAAACTCTCGACCACTTTTCAGTTGCATGCACTTCCACCAGACAGTGCACAGTTGCCATTACTCTATCCAAAAGCCAAAACTAGGTATTTATCCCAATTTGCTAAGAAACCCTATTTTGTTCCACAACCTCGACTAAATTTCTTCCAATTCCTAAGTAATTTAGTAAGAAAATTGCCTTGTGACTCCAAAAACACCTGAATTAGGCTAGTTGCCCCAAAATTCACTAAAATCCCTTTGCCCCCGTCCTTGAATCCACAAGAACCAAGGATGTCTGCCCCAATTGCATTGAATGTCATGCCCATTACTACTCCTCATAGGGATTTAGATCATCTCCCACTGGCTAATAAATATTTCTAGATTAAAGATACCTCTGTCTCAGAATCCCCTTTGAAACTATTATGCAGATATAGAGACCAGTACCTGAACCATGCAGACAATATAGGGCTTTAGGAATCAGGATTACCCAAATACCAATTCCCCAAAGTTCACATCTTCCCAAAGATTGTACATTACTGCCACATGAACTATGATTCCAACCAAAGAGCAGTGAGAACCCCTAACCAGTCTGTATTATTTACTATCACTACTGAGTCCATAAATGAAATTCTACAATTACAACCAAGCCAAAGCTTGACTCCTCTTTCTATTGGGAATTTGCTAAACAGATACCCTACACTCACCTCAATCCAACTTGCTTGGTTATACCAGACCTTCATCAGGGAAGAGAAATACACTCCAAAGGACTCTCCTCCTTACTTGTGGACTATATTCTCTGACCTTGGTGGAGACATCATAGACATGATATCCAATGTGTTAGGTTATACTACAAGTGAATTTGTTGATGAAATCATTATAGCCTTTATGTCCATTTACTCTCCTGGGCAACCACAAGCCATCATGTTTGACTATGCTAAGTTCATTGCTGATAAAATGCATGATCAATTCATGAGGTTAGAAAATGAAAGAGTATTTAAATATTCTTCAGTTCTATATCATTTGTTCTTGTATTATCAAGCTGATAAATTTCCAATCACCCTCCAAAAGCTAGACACTAGAGGCAACCCTAGATCAGTGGTATTCTAGACTTCATTGATCCACCAATTTGACTCTCAATATTCTTATACCAATTTCATAGATGTATTTGTGTACCCAGTAACAACTACGCTATTAGGAAGCCCTCCCCCCAGAATTAGAGTAGACATCAGGAGGGTCCTTCAGTTATGAAAATAGTATAGAGTGGGGGATTGGTACTTGTACCAAAACCACACTGAAATTAGAACCTATGGATGTGAGTTGGCTCCCTACAAACTGCCCAGATACCTCCCTATGATATTGTTTGCCTTGGAGTACTACAGACAAATGGTCAATTCATATGAGGTGCATTTTGTGAAAGCCAAGAAGAAATCTTAGATTAGGATAAAAGATCAGCTTGGTCCTTTCATATGTAACAGTAGGGAAGCAGGAAAGGAAGCAGAGGAAATCCTCCAAAGGTTGAGACCGAAACAAAGTTTCATTTGGAATTATGACCCCTTAGAGTTCATTTGCAATAGGAGGCAAAAGAATAAATTATCTCCTTATACCCACCATAGAATCCCTAAAATTGAACAATATGCAAATCAGTTTGAATGGGTGAAAAACACTTTGGTAGACCGGGATAGCACATAAACTGTTGTCAACAATGTATTGATTGATTTAGATAGAAAAATTGATGAGGATTCATTTGTACAGGTGTCAGGAGAAATTCAATCTCAAAGATAATCACAGGGACACAGTGGGCAAATAGCAGAAGAAGGACCTTTAGAGCAACCAGAAGCATCAAAGCACTCAGAGGGAACAGAGCAGCCAAAGGAATCTGAACAGCCTGAGATTTCAGAAGAACTTGCTCAACTAGAGAAAATCATGAGCAATCCTCCCATTTTGCAGACTCCTCTAAATGAGGAGAGGAATCTAAAAATACATAGAGAGGAGGCCACCCCCTCTAGTAGACCTGTTGCCTAGACCTATGTTAAGAGGCAAAGGTTGAACCCATTTTCAGAACAGGAGTTTACCAAGGATACAGCAAGAACTGTAGGAGCAGAAAGCAGACATACCACTCCTTCAGGAGGTACACAAGAACCTTCCACCTCACAGACTCAAATGCTAGAAAGGCAATAGAGTGTGGAAGTATCCTCCTTCGGGGCTCCTATTGGTTAGAGCCAAGATATCAAAGAAAAATACAAAGAAATCAAGGCAAGGAATCAAAGATTAAAGGTCCAAAGTTATGCACACTACCTGAAAATGTCTCCAACAAATCAAACAAGGCTAATGTCAACCTTTAACATAAAGGAAGCTAAAATGCAAATGAGTTTTTTGAAACCAACTATACAACAACCCAGATCAATGGCAGATTATCTGAAAATAGATTTTGAAGCATTGCAAAGGATATCCATCCTATTTACCAAATTGAGTTACATCAACAGACTGGTGAAATGGTTTACTCCACCTTGACCAGTAAGGCAATTGCATCCCACTAGCTCTATAATTCACTGAATAATATATCAGCACAATTCCAGTTGGAAAAGGCCTCTTCACAGGCCAAGGACACCAGAATAAAGTCCTTAGAGGACTTGGTCATAGAGCTGTGACATGATCCTAAAGATGTGAAAGCTGCGGAAAAGCTTATCAAGAAGAAAAATGATGATATAGCTGTACTGGAGAAGCAACTCAAAATTCCTCCTCTACATCATCCTCAGATAGTTGAAGTGTTGGAAAAACAGAAGGAGGAAGAGCGTATGGACTTAGTCCTTAAGCTCAATGAGCAATTAAAAGAGATAGAAAAGGAGCTAGATAACTTGATACAGTCTAAGCAAAGTGAGTTGGCCACCACTCCTCAAACTGTAATTCCTACAGTCTCCACTACAATACCCTCCACATTGGCTGCTACCTTAGCACCCACGCTTCCATCAGCTACAGCTTTGCCAGTGACAGGTACATCAGCAGGCACATGGGCATCTATAAGCACATGTACTTCCATAGAACAAATAGTTGAATTGGTAAGGGCCATGGAGGAAATGAGCATCCAGGCCACTAAACTTAAGAAACTCAGAGAAAAAGTATCAAATATGGAAATTGACTGTAAAATTGCCAAGATATAACAAAAGGAAGAAGTTTAGAAGAACCAAGGAATGGTAGAAAGAATAAAAGTCCTTGAAAAGGACTTGACATTACAAGAGCCACTATGAGACATGAAAGAAATTCTTTGGGACAACATCATTGATTCCATCAATAAGGTTTGGCCTTCTATTCAAGTTATTTTTGAACAGACTGAACTAGTAAAAGTGGCTATAGAAGCGATCCACAAGACAAGAGAAGTATTGGGAGATAAATCTAAAGAAGCCAACCAATTGATCACATTTTTGGACAACAGAAACAGGTACCAGCTAGATGAACTTGAAATAGAGGATATAATGGAAACCATCATAGAAATAAAGAAGGTTCTCACCAAAAGGAACCTAATGCTCAATCTAGAGAAAAGGTGTCAAAGCATTGAAGCAGACATTGACAGTTTTATGACATTTTGAGAGACAAAGGACTTCCCAGTCCTATGGTAATAAATGACAAGTTGATGACTCAAGATGAATATATTGAAAAGCTAAACAAGCTGGCCAGAAGCCAAGCTAGTACCTCAGGAGTCAGATCTCTACCCACTGGAAAGGTACTATATGACAGTCTTGAAAATTTGTTTTATATGGAGCATGAGGTAAAGCATTTGTTTACCAGTAGACCAAATTTTTCTAAGTATACAAAAGCTGACGAGATATACAGGAAAATGATAAGGATAAAATTACCTGACATTGAATGGTGGACAAATCTAACTGATTTACTATAAAATTACTGTAGTAAATATATATGGTAAAACATTGCTGTCGGGTGAAACAGATAAGACAGAGTCAAAGCAGAACATGTAAAGAGTATTAGTAGGTAGAAGATAGAAAGTGATTCTAGCACACAACTACAAAGCAACTGAAAGAGCCAAATCTGAGTTACAATAGCCAACACAGTCACAATAAAAGGGACAACAGGAAGACAGTTCTCCATCTGTCTCTATCTTCGTGTTGAAGATATTTTTTGTTGCCTAGAATAATTCTCATATGGTTATGAGATATTTTGTAACATATTTTGTATAAATACTTCTTCATTCGAAGTATTTTGGGTGGATTAAAATACATTTCTGTAGACATTTTATTTTTGATCCAAGGAGCTATTGTACTCAAGACTGGACTGGTTTTGCTGGATATGAAATAAAGTTGAGGACATTTCACTAGATTCTTGTGCACAGTTGGAACAAATAAGTATTATTTCTTCGTGTTTAAATATTTTTTTCTCTTCATGTTATGAATATTCATATGTGTCTCTTATTAAATCTGTAAAGTAAACAAGGAATAATATCTCAGAATTAGCTTAAATGCTCTTTGTTTTAACTGTTTACTTTCTATATGTTTTCTACTAAACTATCTTGGTCTGGGGATTCTTGATTGCTCCCTTACTTCCGTAGTTTAGCCACCCTTTGGTCCATAGTAAAGGATTCTTCAATGCCCTTTGCTACTGATCGTCCTTCCTTTCTTCATCTTAATCCTGGTTAAGGATTCTTTATTTCCCTTTGCCCTGGTTAGGACTACTCCATCCATTTGAACCTGCAGATTTGATTTTTGTTGTGCTAGCCTGCCCAGTGGACTCTTACCTTAGTGATAAATCAGATCCAGTTAAACCCTTCTTGATTGACTCCATAGCCCAATGGCCTGAATACTTGCTCTGCCCATCTATTTTCTTAACGCCACCACCCAATCAAAACAAAACACCTTGAGCACTAATAACTAGCCTAAAATCTACACAACAAAATTAAATTATAAAGAGAGAGCCCTCTCTGGACTTAGGTTGGGTAGAACCTGAGTCTAAAAGATTAGGTTTATGGTTACCTTAGACTATTCCTTCTTTGATAACTTATAGGGAAAATTTGAGTGATAACGGAGCGCATCGAAAAGGCATAAACAAAAAATATGCATAAAACATGGTAGATTAGGATATTTTTAGGTTGTTATTTTCCCATCATGGGTGATTGCAGAAATAGGTATTCCAGGGACATCATGACAATCACACATGAGGAATACTAGGCAAAGAGGATAAACAAAGGAAGTATGAAAAGAACTAATAACACACTTGAAACTTGATGATTAAAGCACCCAAAAGAATCCAAGATTGAAGACCCTTTGGAGGGTGAAAGTGCCACGATCAGAAGATAAACAAAGAGTATAGATAGAGTGGCAGTCGTATAACCGCTGTAGAAATTCCATGTCATTAATCACTATCAGTCCCCAACCATCAAAGATAGTGACATGTCAAGTCTCATCATATGATGATGTGGAGGTCATGATGTAGTATTGTAATCATTGTAAAATACAAATAAGTGGAAGTCCAAGATTCATATGTGGAACATGAACAGTCACATAGTCATATATGGACAAAGATTGTATAGAAGTCCAAAAGTCATTTAGAGTTCAAAAATTGTTTATAAGTCCAAAGGACACACTAGGAGTCCAAGAGTCATGAGGATATGAAAGGTCATTCCTATTTTTATAAAAGAAACCTCATAACTCAAGAAAATGGCTTTTGGAGGCTTAATCTTTAAGGAGTTGGTCTTGGCTTCTCTACTTGGCATAGGAAAGAAAAACCATTCTTTGGAGAATCAAGAAGTGACTTGATGTTCCACTATTGGAACTAGTGTTCACCATTGTAATTGATGTATGTAGTTGTATATTTCACCTTATAACTGAAGCTCTATGAGCTAACACATTTTTAAGCATGTATCACAAATGTTTTAGGACTATTCTTTGGATGTTTATGATATATGTTTTGTTCATATGTACTGGATAAATTGAACTATTTCAGTGGCTTCGTTACTTATCTTGTTGAATGTGTGTTGTGTTCTCCTTAATATCGTTGTGTCAACTATTTTGCTAATGAATATTTTCATGCTCTCGTGAGCCTCTTCTAGAATAGTACTATTACTTTCCTCTTAAAGACTCATTTTTTGTCTCCCTTCGTGAAGTTTTCCTTTTATATCTTGTAGTTGGTGCTTCACAATGTCATCTCACTTGCTTATTCAAGGTTTATGTGTATAATCTCTAATTTTATTTGTTGAAACTATGATGAACCTTTTTGTTATGGTGGTCGGGTCTATACTCCAGATGGGGCTCCTACTCCAAATGGTGTGAGGTCTAATTGTGACTTCACATTGGGGAGACCCCCTATATGTTGGCGATATCCAGCACCGTCAACATTTTGGCGCTAAAAGGAGGGCTAGATGACAAGTTGTGCCTGTTGAGTCTGTTTTGAATCTCCTATCTTAAATGGATCTTTCCAAAATCATAATCTCGAAGTGTTTCTCTAACCTACCTCCCAAAAAAAAATTAATCTTTACGGAAATTGTTCATGCCTTGTCACAATTCAAGTTTGATGGTGAGGGTGGTAGATTATTATCTAGACACATAAATGATTTTCTTAGGTTTTGTAAATCTATTGAAGTCGATGATGAATATGTTATGTGTATTCTATTCACCCTAACTCTTCAAGTTTGTGTTAATCAATGGTTTCGTACCTTACCATTTGCTTCCAATCATTTTTTTCATCAATTTACAAAGGAGATTAATCAAGCTTTTGATAGGTATGATTACCAAGATGTTTACAAAAGAATCAGTCAACTTAGAATGGAACCTGATGAATCAATTGAGGATTTTGATAATATATTCCTTCACTTATGTTGTGAGTTCCCTGGAGAAGATATGGATTGGGATTTCCTTAAGCAAAAGTTTGAACATTTGGTTCAAATATCTTTGAATCAGTGTGAATCTAAACCCCCAGATGTTCTTGTTTCCCAAACTTTTGTAAATTGTGAGACACCTCCAATTTCAGAGGAGGAATCTATTGTTCATTTTTTTCCTTGCCCTCCTTCTTTTCCATTACCAATTGGGGTGCCTATATGTATTAATATAAATTCTTAGAGGTCTAGAAATCAAATTATTGATCCATCTCCTCAACCTTCTTCTGCTTTTCATGATTCAAATCTAATGGAGGAAACCTTAGACTGGTTCATGAAGCTTATGGTGGATACTAATATTTCCATTCCCAAATATGATATCATCACTCATAACTCAAGTATTGGATTTGGTTTGAATCCCTGTCATCCTCTATCATATCTTTCTCACGATCCATTTCCCCTTGACCCGCTTGATCAGTCTCTTCCAAGTCCAAGTATTGATCAGGTGCAAGGCAACCATGCTTAACAAGTAGAGGAGAAAGAAGGTTAGGATTATTTCTATCATTTTTCATTCTTTCAAACTCCTCCGTGTCAAAATGATGTTCTTCCATCCTAGGTTGATTTTGAATCTAATAATCTCAGTGATGAATCAAATGGAATTGGTTGCTCAATCAATCTAAAGCCTTAGATAGCCATCATCTTGATGATTCTAAATCCATTATTGTATGGGATGATGTATGCCCAAGTGCACCTACCGATCTTTCGGTTTCTCAAGAAGATATTCATTGAAAGATTTAGACCTCAAGTCTGATTTAGTCCAAGAAGATTTTTTTATTGAAACTTCCTCTTCACCTCACTATCCCTTGCATTCTATTGTTTGTAATGCATTAACTTGTGAAGAGGATACTCCATGTTATTCATGTTTATCATATAATGAACTAGATTTTGAATTGACACAAGATATTGAGGTCATCCATGATGAAGAATAAGGTAAGAAACCTATCAAGTATCCATTCCATTCCTTATCATTTCCAATTTTGCATGAAGAAAATTCTTCTCTCCAGTTTACTCATGATATTTGTCTGATTTATCCATATTTAGTTGTGCAATTAGAAGAATCTTTTGAATTAGGTAAGTTTTTGGATGAAGATGTAAATTCTGACCAAATCAATGACGTAGATGGATGCCATCTGGATAATAGTTATCTAGTTGAAATCATTTGTGGTAGTTGTCCACATACCATGCATAATCTCATACAATATTCGAAATGCAATTCTATAATTTTGGAAATTTTTGGGACTCATTAGGGGGTCGAGGAACTTCAACTTCCGTTGATGGTTATGTTAGGTTTTCGTGACTCTAGTAAGATCTGGATATTCTCACAAAATTATTTTCTTTGCATGGTTTCACTGGATGTAAATCCCTTCTTGAAAGATGTTTATTATTTTGAATATGGCTCTTTCAAATTTAAAGAGCTCGTTTCTGGTCGGATTGAAGATATTATTTCAGTTAGCTCATCTTCATGCAAATCTCTTATGTCAAACTCAAGTTTGGAATGTATACCTTTCATGGATGACTGAAGCTGTGAAGTTGATTATTCTAAAGATTATATTTGGCCGAAGGATTCATACCAATCACATTCTTTTGAAAGTAATCAACTCCTAATCCTTCTTATGAATATTTTGATACTGATTATTTTCTTCATGGCACCAAATATCCTCTTCAGTGTTAATGAATTCTTGTGTTATTTGTTGAATCAAGTTCCTCTTTTTCATCCACTACATCTTGACTGGTTTCATGTGCTTGCCATATTGGAATTCCTTTTTAATGATGATGATGTCAGTCCAGGTTGTAGCCAGCCACAAGTAGATGTTTTGCCACATTTAGCATACGAGGAAGATGATTATTTCATTCAAAGCATTTGTAAATATACTCAAATTGATCTATCTTTGTTGTCTACCAATTGAGAATCATGTGCCTTAATCAACCCATCTGATCATGGTTCTTGTTTTAACAACTGTCATTTAATTGATCATTTTCCCTCTAGTGTATCTAATGATGGTTGTTTTACATCACCTAATCTTCACGGTCTCAACATTTGCATACTTGTCAAGTAGTTGAGGCACTTCAGCCTCCGGTTATGGTTATGTCAGGCCCTCACTATTTTGACAAGCTTTCTGAATATGATTAGATTCATTTTCCCTTGCAAGATTATCATCTTGATTCCACACTATTAATTGAAAATTATTTCCCCCAAGGATTTCAGGGTTTAAAAGAGCATGCTTTTGGATTTCATGATCAAATCTGTAATCAAGTGGAGGCATCTTGCTTAGCAATCCCATTTTCTAGAAACAAGTTTTAATTTCTCTCGATGTTTTCTAAGGAAGACAATATAAGTGCATGTTTTTTCACAGGGAGTTGTATAGGTTTGTATGATTTATGTTCTTAACGAAAAGGTAAGGTGGAAGGTTGGGTAAAGTTAGGTGGTATGACACATATTTCTTTCTTTAAGAAATACCTTCTATTTTTTGAGAAAGATATTAAAGCTTTTATCTTTTCTAATGCACATTATCATATATTGGTTTTCATTGTTTGTATCTTTTCTATTGCGGGTTGGGAAAAATTACACTAGATTCATTGGAAATATCATTACAATTAACCCTAACCTTATATCTAGTTAGGTTAGCAGTGGTATTAGTTGCATTTAGTTTCCTTTGCATTGCATCCACCTCATTCCTGCTCTCCATCTAGTCTCAGCATATGTTTTGTTTTTGTGTGATGTTTCGGCTTCAGTCTCCATTTGCTTTGTCTCTTGTTTCTACTTTTGGTTTTGTATGCCTTTCTTTCATGTCTGCTTAATAAGGCCTTTTATGAAAAGTGCATGGCTCAAAAGGGACTTTGTCGTGAAATGAGAGATAAATGTGACAACCACAACACTTGGCTTTCTATTGTTCTCCTTCTTTTTTGGGAAAATGTCATTTGTCCAATAAGAGAACCTTCAAGGAAGCTATTAGATATGTTCTTATGCTAGCACCTGAACTTCTCAACCTAGTATATTTCTTCTTGTTTGTTAACCCTTGTCCAATCCAGTAGAGAAGAGATAAGGGGAAAATCTAAAGCAAGCAAACCAATATCATAGGTCTTAAAATACTTCTTTGAAGGGGAAACCTCCCCTGCTCTCAATAATTTGGGATCCCTTTTCCTCCCATTAAAAATAATAATTTCCAGTGCATAGTTCTATTAAATAAATAAATAAAGGGTGAAACAAGAGAAATGCTTCTTGTGTAGGGAGGTGAAGCAAGCGACTTCACCGGGGTAATGTCTAGGCTCACTGGCAGTGAAGTAATGTTTGTGCTCCTGAAGTGACTTCGTCAGGGTACTGTCCAGGCTTGCTAGCAGTGGAGAAACACCAAAGATGAAAACTCATACTCTAAATATCATAAACTCACCATGCACATTACCCTTTCCTGGATTGAAACAATTGTGATACATTGTATCTTTGTGTGTGTTCAACCAAGCAAAGAAAAGTAAGATGCAATGTATACAACTTTTTTGAAAGGGGCAACTTGGGGAAATAAATACTTCCTGAAGGTCTGACCCTTAACTGAGAGATATTCCTGGGAAGAGAAGATGAAGGTTGCCTAATGTTTCACCAAGTGTTTTCGTTGCTACAACACCCTCCAAAATTTCACTACATCTGAATTTTGGATCCTACTTCATTTCCATATCAAGAGTCACCTTGGTCGTCAAGTGTCATTTTGTGTTATTTCATATGTCTTAAGTGTTCTTGAATGTTCTCAAGTGTCTTCACGTTGACTAGAATGTATCTATATGCATTTCATGGTCATAACACCTTTGTTGTTGTAAAACGACACTTTCAGGTCACAATCACACACACTTCAATGGTTAGACTTGAAGAATGTGCATAAAGTGGTGTTTTCATGTATATTAATTTTTTTTATCAAGATTTTCTAAGTTTTCTCGATGAGTTAGTATGTGTCGCACACGGTTTTATCTATAGAATTCATCTTGCTCACCCCTTGACAAATCATCCAGAGTTAGACAAATTTTGGTTGCAAAACGATCTCATTAAGGCTAAGATAACCTGTACACTATGAAGCCTTGATGGGAGACCCTTCATTGTTCAAAAATGTGCCATTTTACCTCCTTGAGAGTTGGGTGCACTCCAAAGGCATGAATCCCCTTCATTATTCTGAACTGTGCCCTTCAAAAACTAAACCTTCCTTTGAGCGCACTCCTTCGACCTGAAGGAATGCACCCTCCTTGGGAGCACTCCTTCGAATCAAAGGAATGAAACTTCATTGAGCACATGAGTGCACTCTGAAGGCCTTAAAATCCACCATTAAACCTTCCATAATGCACCATGCACCCTCTTGACCCTCTGAGCGCATTTCGAAGGCACGCAACTTCATCCTTCAGCGTTCACACTTGCACCATATGCCCTCTTTGGTCCCTTGATTGCATGAGTGCACTTCGAAGGCAAGAAGCATCATCTTTCATCCTTTGTACTTACACCATTCACCCTCTTTGGTTTCCTTTGAGTGCATTCCTTCGACCCAAAGAGATGCACCCTCCTTGAGATCACTCCTTCGACCTGAAAAGATGCACCCTCCTTGAGAGAATTTCTTGAACCTGAAGAGATGTGCCCTCCTTGAGAATACTCATTTGACCTGAAGGAATGCGCCCTATTTTTCTCCCTTGAGTGAAAAACGCACTTGGGAAGCCCGAAGTCTTCCCACTCATCCTTCGGACTTGCGCCATTAGCCTTGCCTTGACTGTCTCCCTCTCTTGAGCGCATGTCAAAGCCACGAAGCCTTTCTTCTTCAACCCTTCAACCTTTCAAAGTGTGCCCATGCACCCAAAATCCCTTTTGACCCTTTTGAGTGCACCAAAAAGGCATAAACATAAAATATGCATAAAACATGGTAGATTAGGATATTTTCAAGATGATAGTTGCTCCTCATGGGTGATTGCAGAGACACGTATTCCAAGGACCTCATGGCAAGCACACACGAGGAAGATCGGGAAAAGAGGATAAATAAAGGAAGCATGAAAAGAACCAAGAACACACTTGAAACTTGATGATCGAAGCAACCCGAAGGCTCCAAGATTGAAGACCCTTTGGAGGGTGAAAGCACCACGATCAGAAGATAAACAAAGAGTAAAGACAGAGTGACAACTATGTTACCACTATAGAAATTCCATGTCATTGTTGGAGGAATTATATATATTCTAATTCCAAAATTTATTTATTAATCTGGGGCTCGTAAGCTTCGAGGCACAAGTGCAAGTAACTCAGGATTACAGAATCTAGCCTAAACTAGGATCTTAGAAATTTTGGAATGTGGTACTGAAGGAGTACATAATTTTTGTTCCTAAATCAGTCCATTGCTTAGTACAAAATTAGGTATAGATCCTCTGTTTCCAGTTCAATTTATCTAATGATGAAAAAGAATAAATTTAATTAAATATTTCTACGAAATCAAACAAATAAGCAATTATCTATCAAACGATTATTGCACTATGTTTCAAGCAAATCTTCACATAGGAAATCAAACAATGACACTACAAATGACATACAATTTGTGAAGCATTAACACATGGTTTATACTAAAAATGATACTCTGTCTCTAATAGATTATGGATATTCAAATAGAGCATACACTATAGGAGTCTCATGCAACTAATATATATATATATATATATATATATAATATATATATATATATATATATATAAAATCAAACACTTCTAATAAAGACATGATATTTAATTCAGAACATTAGAATTTATTCCTTCAGAAATTTACTTTAAATTGAACTTTCTTTTCCAGTATTCACGAATTTGGAAGAGTAATCACATATTTATAGAGTATTTTCATAGCAATGTTCCATGGCCTATGAAGGCTCAACAACAGTACGCTTTTTATCTTTAACCCATATCTATGAAAACAATAAGGAAACTTAAGTACAGAAATTTTGAAAGTCACTAACAAAAGAAAATGAGAATTCAATCAACTGTTATAATTAATTCTAAAATCAAATTCAAATAAACTACTTTTCTCAATAAAACTATTCCCAGGGTCACACCATAAATCAAAAATAAATTGCAGAATCTAGAATGTTGAAGTGAATGCATAAATAAATTGATAAAGAAAATTAAATCTTCAGAAGCCCTGCTTACTTCAAAAAAATTTCAAGAAATAAAATATAAAAGGAAATAAATAATAAGATGCACACTTACATAACTATATTAATCCAACAAACACGATCTGTTTAGGGGGGCCTTCCTGTCCATGTGTTGCAGGTCTAAGCTCAAACTCACGAAATGGACACCAAATCTTACAACTACTTCATTATCCTTTGTTTATTCAACCAAAACATGTATAAAATACAATAGCCAATAAATTAGTTGTGCTTCTCTTCCCCTACATAACTCCTCTCTAGTACCGAGTGATTGCAATATATATTATTCTTTTACAATTTGAGATCCTGAACTCAAGGATCTGATCTTAGCTATATGCCAACAATATTACAAAAGTACATCTCAAATGTTTTTTCGTGGAATTTGGTTATGGCAAATTTGTCTTGGGCAATCTCATGACCCATGCATAGGTTGATTGAGATATGGGCTTTATGATTGTAGCTCCATATGTCTAGAAAAAAATAATTGTCAACTCACATCCTCCGCGTGCCTGATATGAAATATCTGAAACCATCAAACCCAGAATTTCGGTACTTAACTCAAATTATTAAAAACCCATAATTCTGGTACTTAATTTTGTACTGTAATACTCCCCTGACCATAACTTCTTCGTGATGATGAATTTTGACAAATAGTTTGTTTGTTACCTGAATGAGGTTACTCTAAACAAAACCCACATCTTAGAATCTCGATATTCTTCTTCATTTGGTCACAAATTGAGTTTTTTAACTACTTGAATTTAGTTATTCGGTAATTTGTCCTGTAGCAACTAGCTTAATTGGCTTATGAAGAATTTCGGCAATGGGTCCCTGTAACAAATGAACTTGGAAAAACCATCATTATAAAATCATGGCAAAGTCATCTCTAATCATTGAAAAGTCAAGCAAACTAGTGATAATCAACCACAAAGTGTAAGATGTGTATTGTAGGGGAATTGTGGGAGTATGGTATGAAATGGGTTAAAAGTATAGGAATATAGGGTATAAATAGCGATATTGTATGGTGTAAAATGGGCATATTTGAGGCCCAACATCCCCCCATGCCTTTGGATTTTCATGTCCTCATGCAAACAAATCCCTTGCTCATTAAGAGATTCTTGACATTGTTTTGTAGATGTTGGTTCTTGTGAGACAACATTGCTTGAATATTTGGAAAGTGTTGGTTCTTGTGGAGCAGCACTACTTGAATATTTGGAGGTGTTGGATCTTGTGGAGTAGCACTATTCACATTTAACATATCATACTAATTTACAGAGCAATACAAATTGAGGAAAAGAAAGGGACAGATGAGGAAGATATGATGGATAAAATGAGGTAGTGATGGATATGGTAAGTATATGAATATGGGCTTGCATACTCTGTCATCGCAAGGCCAATGCTTATAGGTGGTTTCCTTTATCATTTTATGGTAGTAATGACTTCATCCTCCGAATAGAATTCTTGTTATCATTGGAGGAGAAGACACTCTAGAGACTTCCTTTATTAATATACCATAAGGATTTGCTTTTACATGGTCTTGTAATCAAAGTATAAGTCTTTTTATTACGAGTGATGTATGGAAGGCAAACAAAAGGATTTATGAAAGATAAAATGCATGGAATGAGAAGTGACTAATCATTAAGTTTCTTAAAGCTTCTAATGAATTATAGAATCTTAAGCCAACTTTACCTCAAGTTTTACCTTTGTTGTTGACGTGATTGGTGTTGCAGGATGAAGTGGAGGATGGAGTCGCTGGAGTTGATGTGGCTACTAATCTAATCTGTTGAAGAAGCTTGAAGGATGAACTGAAGGTCCCCTTCTCCCCCATGGCTAAGGATTTGTATGTCCCTAAATAACTGAGTAAAGGTGACTGTTTCTGCAATGAATGGCCAGGTTGTTGTGTTGAGATCACAAAACAATATAGCCTTCAACCACTACACACTCATGTGCAATCTTGCATATATGAATAAATTTCGTCGATGTCGAACGGAAGCAAGAATCATTGGATTACCAACCATTGAGGAGGTCGTTAACCAATGCGATATCTCCCACCTTTGATG
Organism: Pinus taeda; assembly: GCA_000404065.3. NCBI lineage: Eukaryota > Viridiplantae > Streptophyta > Pinopsida > Pinales > Pinaceae > Pinus > Pinus taeda. The sequence continues at coordinate 195,780 of APFE030052996.1, read as the reverse complement.
TCAGTGGGAATCAAGGCACTAGGTACATTCTACCAGCGATGAATGGATTTGTTGAAGTCGAATGGACTGCAAAATTCATCCACCAAGAAACTTTGATGTATTTCATTAGTAGATGACAAGGATACCTAACATCAAGGCATGTTGACTCCCAGGTACCTTATCTAACTCTAACCTTGATCCCAAATAATGTGTTAATGTCGACGGGACAAGGCTTGTTGGCAGGTGGGCCTTAAGGGATCCCACATCAACCAACTCGAGTATAAACATAATGACTTGTAAGATGCATGATTTGAAGAACTCATACAAAATTTATTTGAAACTTTTCCTAACAATTACCCAGTTTTCAAGAAAAGTCCCTGTCTAGTTGCGCCAGGCAAGCTGGTTTTCACGAAAGGACTTATTTTTCTCTTTACTATTTTCATTTATTTATTTATTACAATACTAACATTCCTACTCTACTAGAGAAAATACATCCTCCTTCAAGTGAAAGAGTACTTCCAACGAAGCCATGTGCAGATCAGGTACAAAGATACATTCATGCCCAAATTTAACGTATAAACTTTAGAATGTACATGAGCGTGAAAAAAAACAGTTTTGAAAGATGTGATATAAATAATATTTGGAGATGAGAGTGGTACTTTGATTGGATTTTGATTTGGAACCACTGCTTAGTGTAATCCTTGTGGTATTGGCCCATTTCTTCATTTGGACCACTCTGAAAGTCCTCCTCGGCCATGCCAGGAAAACTTGGATAATTGGGCTCCAAAATACATACAAGGCTTGTTGATGGGCATGGTGAAAGTTCCTTGATCTTAGGTTCAACAGGATTCACCCCGTTAGATTTGGTACATGATTTATCGATCTCCTTGGTAGATAAGCAAGAGGAATCAAGGGAGACTTCCAAATTCTTTTCTGGCTATGGAGAGATAGACAATTTCCTAAATGTGGTCAGGACGAATTCTTCCTGAGAGGTAGATATCCTAGATATTGCTAGGATTTGAGAAAGTACTTCAAGGAACATTCTTCAAGCTCTCAATCGTTCTTACATTTCTTCTGTTGGTTGATGATCCCTGTCTCGCAACATGAATCAATACACAGGGGTTCTTACAACACCCCAAAAATGTTTTATCTTTAGAGAGCTTGAAATTTTAATCTAAATGAATTTAAACTACTAATTCCAATAAAACTTACCAAACTTGAACTCCTCGCTTACTTGGACCCTGTTGTCACCAAGTTATCCTTTCACATGAGTTAGTCCATTTACATGTATATGGAAAAAGAATCTAGAAAATCAATTAGAGACAACCATACTTTGTAGAAACCCCACCATAGTAGATGTGTGGCTCTTCACTCACATCTTACATCTTTCCCCACCCTCTAGTTTCCCTGAAACTAAGATCATGTGAAAAAAAACTTGTGAAATAAACTATGCTCTAATCCCTTTAGCACCTCCCCAACAACGACGCAAAAAAAATGTTAGTTGAATTATCTGTATTCTAATTCCAACATTTAATTATCAATCCAGGGCTCGTAATCTTTGAGGCACAAGCACAGGTAACGCAGGATGAAAGCATCTAGCCTAAACTAGCATCTTAGAAATTATGGAATGTGGTACTGAATGGAGTACAAGATTTATGTTCCTAAATCAGTCGACTACTTAGTATATAATTAAGTACAATTCCTTTGTTTCCAGTTTGATTTATCTGATGATGAACAAGAATAAATGTAATTAAATCTTTCTATGAAATCAAACAAATAACCAACTATCTAACAAATGATTACTGCAATATGATTCAAGCGATTTTTCACACGGGAAATCAAACAATGACATTGCAAATGAAATACAATTCGTGAAGCATTAACACACAATTTATACTAAAAATGACACTCTATCTCTAATCGATTTTGGATATTCAAACATGTCATATGCTACAGGAGTCTCGTGCCACTGATATATAACCATAAGCAATGAAACACTTCAAATCAAGACAAGAGATTCAATTACGAACATAAGAATTTACTCCTTCAGAAAATTACTTTAAGTTGAACTTCCATTTCCAGTATTCACGAATTTGGAAGAGTAATCACAGAGTTGCGAAGAATGTTCATAACAATGTTCCATGGATTGCTGTGGTGAAGTAAAATTATAATTGCGAACACGAACGAATTCCTCTAGCCTGATAATGGGTCTAGCCACAACAGGTACATTCTATGGAAGGTTTCCTTAGGTTAGAATCAATCAAGAGGGCCTACCTCTTGGTTGCTTATCCTACTTGATGATTTCCTCGCTTGCTCGCTTCAACAATCTCTTGCTTCCTTATTCAAGCTCCTAAAACAAGTAAACAACAACAACACACAAACATAATAGTAGACAAATTGCAATTCAACCTACTTAATGAGTCAAGAATCATCAAGACACGAATATGTAATATTACAAAACATGTAGGAAATCAATTGATAGTTGCATATATTAATATCAAAGAGATATTACAACCATTTGTCTTGACGTCGCAGTCTTCCTCTGACAAGACCAGGTTCCCACACACTTCTACTAGCACTTCATGATGGCTTCAAAAAACAATAGTTTAAAGACTCTTCCCTTTAGGCTTCACTCCAAACCAAACACACTTCTCCCTCACACAACTAGATGGCTACAACTAGTAATAGCTTGCTTGTATAATTTTGGTTTTCACACTAATCACTAGTTTGTGCTTGGGAAGAAGGGAGGTTTATATAAGAATGATGGATGGGAGATGGATTCTCTTCTAATGGGAGAAGGACCTATCCCTTGAGGTAGTTCCATCATTATAGCGGAAAGGAGACCAAACTGTCATCCTCGACCCCATCCGGCCAAACCATTTACCATACTTCCATTACGGAGCTTCTAGAGATGGAAGCTTCAACTCTAATTTAAAAAACTTTCCATAATAGGACTGGTGCAACTGGAACACAGCTCAGTCACACCGATTGGCACAGGGAATAGTGCTAATATTTTCACATCAGCACGAGGGAGACAAAGGCCATTAGTGTTGGTCTTGTAAATTGCGCAAAATAGAAGTTTCAGGGGAAATGGTGCAAAATGGAAATGATATGCTCATGAAGAGGGACATAATGGGAGTTTCTCCATGAAGGCAAAGCATGCGGGGTTCATTGTAGAGGTCCTCCAGGATCAAGGAACGGGGAGTACAGGGACAGTGACAAAATGTTGTGTAGTGGATCCCCCCTAAAGCGTGAAGGTCGAGCTGGAGTGAGGGATGAAATGCTTTATAAATCAGTGCGGGGAACCGATCTTCCATCGAAAAACCTGAAAGCAAGTACAAATACATATACATAAACATAGATCTCTATCAAATGATGCATGAATCATGGCATGGACATAGCCGTCCAGAGAATGATCATGAAAATGGATCCAGGCATGGGCACAACCATCCGTCAAAGAGGATCATAATGAAACCAAGGTATGGTCGTAGCCAGCCATCTAAAAGAGACATGGATATCATCATAACCATGTCACACCACTTCACAACCTGGAATTGTGTGATCTGAGTCCAGGGTCTTGCGCTCCAACATGACCCGAGCAAAGTACTAGCATGCAAATAGATGTGTTGATGTCGAACATGCTAGAAAGTCGCTTGATTACCAGCCAATGATGTAAACTGTTAAAAAGCATGAGAGAAACCACCAATAATGACAATGGCCCTTAAGGTACTATCAGCACAATTCACGGAATTTGAATACAGGAACTAAAGTCGAACACCCATGGAATCACTCAATCGAAAGCCAATGATGTGAACTTGTTGTCGAGTGCGAAGAAATTGCCATTAAGGCATGCAAGTTCTAAGGTACTGGAAGGGAGTCTGTCGATCAACTTCCCGAATAATGAATCCACATCATCAACACGAGAAGGATGCAAAATGATTTTGGATGATACAGATAAACAGAGGTAAGTATAACTGCAAAAGGATGCCTCTTGAACATATCGGCGACACAACTGGAAATTTGGTAGCTTTTGGATCCATAGGATCGGTGGTCATGGCGACATAGCAGAGATCAGATGGAAGGAAAAAAATGAACGGCCCAAACCCAGGAAGGTCAACGATGTAAAGGAGGATGTCCCAACCCAACACGAAGCAAAGAGTGTCATGTTCAAGAGTGAGTTGCCGACACGACTCGATAGATTTCTAAATTTTTTCCCCACCATTTCTAGCGAGTACCCCAATTATTTTTTATCGCAATCTTGAAGGGGATAGCATGTGGTTGCAGTGTAATTTCATCCTTCAGACGAATCTGACCTAGTAAGTTTAACGAGCCCTAAGAAGGAGAAGCTCATGTTCGTCATGGTGACGAATCCGATGTCGTTTAATATTTTTACGAGTCCGACAAAGGTGTAACTTAATATCTTTTTCATGTTTAGAGAGTTTGAAAAATACACGTAAAAGAAAACTCCACATGGTCCCTTTTCGTACATTTGTGTCTCTCAAGACCGAAAAGGTAGAAAACAATACTTGAGAGAACCGCTTGACCATTTCAGTCAAGGAGTATGTTTTTCGTAAACAATGCATCCCAACCCGAAAAAGGGGTAAACTTATACTAGGCGCATAATGTTTCACAACCATTAACGAGTTCGAAACAACAAGGGCTCGATTATCTTTTTGCTTTTAAAGGGTCGAAAAAGAGCTAAAAGCGGACCCCCCATTTTTATTCTCTTTAACGAGTCAAAAGGGAAAAATACTCGACAATCTTTTCATTTGAGTTTTACGAGTCGAGAAAAGAGCTTAAAGGTGACTCATCCTGGAGGAACGAGTGGTATAAAGGGTAGCAATTGGTTCTGGCAACGATGGAACTACTCAAAACATGTAATGGTCAAGAGGCTGGCTAATAAAACCGCTCATCTTTGTGGTTCCTCAAGAAAGGAAAAATAACCAAGTGAAAGCATATGATCGGCCAAAGAGATGGTGGTGATGGAATGAAACAACCAAGGCTCATCTAGCATAAATTAGTTGATAAAAATGACAATCAAGAGATGTAAATTGGGCATGGGTTCATTTTTACGCAAGATTGAACCAAGGAGAACTCTGCTTGGATTCGGTTTCATGTTTACACAAGCTTGAAATGAAAAGCTATGCTTGCTATACGCTCACATGCCCCTAGCATAATGACTCAATTGAGGTACATGCCCCGCAAGCTTCATTTCAGTCAACTAGGTGGATGAAATGAAGGTTCACTTTTGAGATCTTGGAAAGACTCGACTAGAATTTTACGAGATCTTAATCAAAGACTCGATTTGGAAAAGGGAGTTGTTTCATTTTTTTTTAACGAGGTTAACACAGTAAAAGAACTATCCTCGGGACCCTTGTTTCATTTTTTAATGAGCTTGACACAAGACAAAGAAAAATGCTCACACCCTTTGTTTCATTTTTTGACAAGGTTGACATAAGACCAGGAACTATCCTCATGACTCCTTGTTTCATTTTTTATTTTTATTTTTAACGAGGTTGACACAATACCATGAACTATCCTCATACCCTTGTTTCATTTTTTAACGAGGTGGACACAAGACCAGGAACTATCCTCGTTAATCTAATCATGGACCATATGATAACATGGCTCCCAAGAGGTCTTCACTAGATGGAAGAACCACGCTCTAGGAAGAATACATGTCACTTGCTACCATAGATAGATTGGGTTCCAATGCCCCCAATACATAATGTACTATACAATATGTGTGATCATCAGTAGATGTGGAGACGGAACGGGTAGCCACATAATTGACCTGTGGCGGTGAAGTTATTGCTTGCAAACAAGAGCCGATAGGGAACGATGGTTGCAAAGGAGGTGCCTGGGGACCAAGGAATGACAATTGATCAATGGTCATAATGCGCCTACCGTGCGGAAAACAATGTAGAATTTTTCTACAAATCAGCTAGCTCTGATACCATGTAGAAATTTCACCTGTAGAACAAACTGATATAAGCAATGTCCTAAAGCATAGTACTTGTTCTACTTCTACAAAGCATTAAGCAGAAGCATAATCGAATTCATGAGCAACATTAAGTAGAAACATGCATAACTGATCAAGAGAAATAATCACACATAACACAAGATATATCTAGGGGAAAGCACCAGCATAAAACCCCAACCATGTATTATCAATCAAGTGGAAATCCTCTTCAACATACAAAAAGAATTAGCTCAATAGCTATCCTTCTCTCTCTGTACTCTGTTGATCTTCAATCAGAAGATGAAAATCATGGACTAACTAGGCCTCAATATATAGGCCACAAGTCCTCCAAAATCCTATAATAGATCCTTCTCCATGCAAGGAATACTTACTAGAAATACCCAAGCATTTGATAGTACATTGTCCCACATCTAATCTCAACTGGGTCTCTGACAGAACTGACATGTAACAGTTATCCATGAGTGAATTCTCAGTTATCTAAAATAATAGTTGTCAGATGCATGCAAGCATTAAAAAACTATATCTCATTAATTTAAAAATCTAACTGAACTTGACTAAGTTAAACTAAGTCAACTGATCCTTTCAATATAGAACTCATCCTTAATTCCTTAATCAGTGGAGCAAATCAAGGACACATTCCCCAATGCATAGAGAAATAATTGCATGTTCTCACAAAGACTTCAAGTTTGCTTTTCCTTAACTAATTAACTCATGGAGAATTAATTAATTAATATTCCAAACTGCTGTTAAGACCAAAATTAATTTTACTTCCTATAGATAGACTAGGGTCTGCTATAAATAGGAAGGGACCCAGAAATGCTATTTTTAGAACTTTCTATTTTTAGTAGTTTCACCTCTCACCCAATGTGGCCAATGACCTCACTTGCCAAACTGATATGTTTAGACATGCTATTTTTAGCCGGTCTATTTTTATCACATTCTAAATTTAACATTTCTTGTTGCACATTTTTCAACACTCCCTCTCAACAAGAAAGGCTTTCTCTCGAACCCAATCCTGTAACTCTGGAATGTTTTGCATGCAACACATCTACCCGTTCCACTTGCTCCAAAAACACTTGGAACAAAAACACTCCCAATTGACCACTCTGTTGGTCTAGGAACATACTCTGATGCTGAAGCTCTACCTGCTACTGACAAGTGCTCCCTCTCTGACATATGTGATACTGTAATATCTCCATGCATCTCGCACCATTGCACACCTCTCTGTGCCACCTAGCACTGTGCAAAACACTTGTGCCTCTTGCATTGATGCAGCCTGCTAGCTATGCGCTATCCTGAGATTTCCTGCACTATCACTCTCTCTGTCGCTCCATCCGCATCTATCTCTACCCAATCAGTTAGTTCCTACTACTCCACATTGGGGCTCCTGTAGCAAGGTCTCATCCAAGAGGTTGGGTACCTCAAGGATCCTGCCCCTCCTCCTTGGGATGATCACTCTATATCACCCCACCTCCTACCTGGAGGTATGGCTGCATGTGATCCCTCAATCCACCTGGCTCGAAGTTTCCCCCTACTGGAGGTCTCTGCATGAGTAGATGTCTCTACTCGATCTCCACTCAGTTTCCCCTATTGTGGCTGCTTCACAACCTCCTGAAATTGTTGCACCAATCGTGGCCCCTCCACAATTGTCTGAGACTTCTTCTACCTTTGCATGTTGAGAGGTAATATACCCTCCCTCTCAACCACCAAGTCTCCATCAGTTTCCTTGCTGCTCAAGGCTTTGCATGCATCTTGAACCTTAAGAGCATACAAGTTCTTG
>APFE030052996.1:162456-186030 GCA_000404065.3 Pinus taeda | reverse complement strand
AATTCTCAGTTATCTAAAATAATAGTTGTCACATGCATGCAAGCATTAACAAACTATATCTCATTAATTTAACAACTTGTTAAATTAATCTAACTGAACTTAACTAAGTTAAACTAAGTCAAGTGATCCTCTCAATCTAGAACTCATCCTTATTTCCTCAATCAGTAGAGCAAATCAAGGGCACATTCCCCAATGCATGGAGAAATAATTGCATGTTCTCACAAAGACTTCAAGTTTTCTTTTCCTTAACTAATTAACTCATGGAGAATTAATTAATTAATATTCCAAACTGTTGTCAAGACCAAAATTAATTTTACTTCCTATAGATAGACTAGGGACTGCTATAAATAGGAAGGGACCTAGAAATGCTATTTTTAGAACTTTCTATTTTTAGTAGTTTCACCTCTCACCCAATGTGGCCAATGACCTCACTGGCCAAACTACTACTTTTAGACATGATATTTTTAGCAGGTCTACTTTTAGCACATTCTAAATTTAACATTTCTTGTTGCACATTTTTCAACAAAAAAACCACACAGAAAAGTGAAGAAACAAGAGCTCCAATGACATAAACATAGTTGCATCCAAGGAGAAGATTGAAATTTAAGGGACCTTGTACTACCATCACGTCTATATAGATGGTCTTTCCTCCCAAAGTAATAGGGAACTTCGGAAGGATCCCTAAGGGTTGACTGGTTCCTCCGTTGAAAGTCAACAGATTTTGGGTGATAGGCACAAGCTGTGGGGAACCCAAAGCTTGCCAAGTAGTAGAAGACATGATGCTAACAGACACACCTTCATCTAATATAGTGCCAGGTACTACCATATTATAAGCTTGCACTGTGATCTGGAAATGCACATAAGATGGGAGGCGGAAAGTAGTCAAGTGACTCCAATCAAAAGAAACAACAAAACTACTTGGTGGGGGTATCATATGATTGCGCCCATGTTCTGTAGGAATAGGAGAAGGACTCTCCTCAACAACGGGGATGAGAGGGTCACTCTTCGATTCATGAGAATCTGAGGAGATGAGAAGAACATGAGTAGTATGATCACCACTCTCTTTCGGAACAAAGTGAGAAATTGGTGGCAGAACCAAGTCGACACTCTTTTCAACCAATGTTTGGTTGGGAAAAGACACAAGAGAGTCTCGCTCAGGAAGAGCAAGACAGGCAAGAGATGAGTCCAAGTCAATCTCTTTACCAACTAGGAGAGGGTTAGAAGAAAGCCTCTGATAACCAACAGGAAGTTGGGGTTGAGGAGCTGCAAGGTTTTCCAAAACTTTGGAAGCTTTATCCATAAGAGGACAAAGGTGAAGAAGATGCTCTCCTTCACATAATCTACAAGGGAATCTAATCTTCCCTTTCTTCTTACCATCGCTAGCTGAAGGTGTAGCATCAACATGATCTCCAGAGGTCGGTGGGGATGGTCGATTCAGGTCTTGAGACCATACCTCTAAGACTCTGGGAATGCCAGGGCAGTCTTGAAGGAGATGGTCAACCTTACACAGCTTGCAAGGGAATCTGGCCTTCCGTGGAGGATCAAAAGGTTTGTCTACAAGAGGTGCATTTGGAGTAACAACTACATGGTTGGCCTCTCGCTTATCTAACTTCTTCTTCTTCGTCTTCTTCTTCTTCTTAGCCTCCTGGTTATTGGATTTCAAACTTTCACCAGGTGAAGTAGAAGAGGAAGATGATGAAATGGGGGAAGAAGGCGAGGGGTCAACCTTAGAACCATCGTGATGTGATTCGAATGAAGGAGACATTTGGAGAGGAGTCAGGATGCTCGGGACCACTGAGGTCGAAAATAACCAGACAGGTAAAACAATGGTTAACCCAGGAAGGGACAACGTCACCATATAAGGAGCACCAGCATTTCCAAAAGAAGAAAAAGGACCAGGATTCCCATCCGAGGGGAATCCTTGACTGGTAGATTCTAGAAATGTTGCCATTGGAATCAATCCTAAAGAATCACTAGGGAAGATAATTTTAACCAGGAATATTTCATGGGAAGTTAATTTTAAGACACTGAAACAAAACTTTTCCTTTTCATATTTTAAGAATCGAGAAAAGGACGAAAGGTGACTCTATCACTTTAGATTGGAAACGAGCTCGAAAGGACAAGTGCTCGAATGATATTTTAAGTTTAATGAGTCAAAAAGATCAAATGACTACTCTAGATGACCTAGGTAAATAGGATTACTAGGAAACCGTGAACTACAGAATACCTCTCAGCGAACCGAGAAGTACGGGCAGGCAATCTCCCCGAATGCTGTGTTCAGTGTATCACATTCACAAGGCGGCATACTCGCCTTCCAATGGAGAAAGGATTGCAAACCTAGTGGGGTCTCTTGATATATACTTGATGGTATGGGGAGCACAAATCCGTACTAGCGCTATCTAGTGCTGAAGCGAACGACAACTACTAGGTTTAAAGACACCGAAACACGTCTCTAGCTTAGACCACTAAATGTGAGCATTAAGTGTCAATGCTTCCCTAGGTTAATTCAATAAATTTTAACGATTGATCTTGAATTAGGTTTCAATTACAAGGCCCTACCACTATCATCTGAAAACTCCTATATGCAACTATATGAGAAAAGAGATCTTTGTCTTCGATGAAAGTTATCACATATTGAGAGATAGAGAACACAAAATTAATGCAACAATCGAATAATGAAATCTTTCACTAATAAATCTCCTAAATGCACTTCCCTTAACAACAAAAGAAGTTTCATTTCATTTCCAATGCTTATGATGATGAAATTCTAGCTTCTCAATGACGCTACTAATGCAATATTTTCGCTTAAGTAAACTAGAATGATGTTCTCCTTTTCGTAAAATGAAAAATGAATCTTTCACATAAAGCACTTTAAATGAAAGTTTTCACAATTCCGAACAGACAAGCATCAATCAAATCCAAAGAACTATAAATGAAACTAAAAGCAACTTCTTCCCTGAATCGAACAAACCAAACACATAAATGCTTCAACTGACAAACCAAGAAATGTAATCTATGCTTGGAAAGAGAAAAGAGACACTCGAAATGAGAGAACAAACGAGACTCTTTCACTCATTCAACTGAAAACAAAGCATCCTAGTCACTTCTAGGAGGAAGAAGAGAGTCTAAGGGTCAAGACATACTGGCACTAGAATGGGATAAATTCTGATTTTTTCTTACCCCTGAGACCGGTGCGACTGCCTAACTAACAACTAGGGCTGATAGGCACGACCGGCACGACTAACCAGTACTACAACTAGCGTTGATGGCCTGATCAGCGTGGCTGCCTAACTAACAACTAGCGCTAATCGAGGGATTCAAAGAAAGAAAAAAAAATCACACAGGGCCAGACTTAACACATCAGAGGGTGGGCTAAACCAAGCAAGCACACAAAGCAAGTTAAATGAAGCTTTCTAGTGCGGGAGAAAATAGTCTAAAAGGCTACGGGATCAAAATCATAAGATCAAAACACATTGGCCAAGATTGGGGTCAAGCCCTAATCTTCACTTACAGGCATCGGTGTGACTGCCTAACTGACAACAAGCGCCAGAAGTGGGTCAGCACGACTGTTCCTCTGCAATTTGCACTGATCGGCGCGACTGTCAGCCGATTAAACGTGTTGTCCGAGGGAACTAAGAAAAAATAAAAAAAATAAATTCAAAACAAGGACCAAATCTGCTACTATGGATTTTAGACTTAGGCCAGTAAGTAGGAGAAAAGCAACAGAACAAAAGGGAAAATGTGAAACTAGCAAAGTTCTCACGAAATCATGAAATCCAAAACAAACAAAAGGATGGGATCTCCCCAACGGAGTCGCCAATTTTTGGTGAAGTAAAATTATAAGTGCGGACACAAACGAATTCATCTAGCTCTATAATGGGTCTAGCCACAACAGATAAATTCTATGGAATATTTCCTTAGGTTAGAATCAATCAAGAGGGCCTACCTCTTGGTCGCTTATCCTGCTTGATGATGTCCTCGCTTGATCGCTCCAGCAATCTCTTGCTTCCTTCTTCAAGCTCTTGAAACAAGTAAACGACAACAGCACACAAACATAATAATAGACAAATTGCAATTCAACCTACTTAATGAGTCAAGAAGCATCAAGACATGAATATATAATATTACAAAACATGTAGGAAATCAATCGATAGTTCATATATTAATATCAAAGGGAGATTACAACCATTCGTCTTGACGTCGCAGTCTTCCTCTGATAAGACCAGGGTCCCACACACTTCTTCTAGCACTTCATGATGGATTCAAACAACAATATTTTAAAGACTCTTCCTTGTAGGCTTCACTCCAAACCAAACATACTTCTCCCTCACACAACTAGATGGCTACAACTAGTAATAGCTTGCCTGTCTAATTCTGATTTTGACACTAATCACTAGTTTGTGCTTGGGAAGAAGGGAGGTTTATATAGGAAATATGGATGGGAGATGGATCCTCTTCTCATGGGAGGAGGACTTATCCCTTGAGGTAGTTCCATCATTATAAGGGAAAGGAGCCCAAACTGTCATCCTCAACCCCATCTAGCCAAACCATTTACTAGACTTTTGTTACGGAGCTTCTAGAGATGGAAGCTTCAGCTCTAATTTAAAAAACTTTCCATAACAGGACTGACACGACTAGAACACAGCTCAATTGCACTGATCAGCGCGAGGAATAGTGCTAATATCTACACATTGGCGTGGGGGAGATAAAGGCCATTAGCGTCGGTCTTGTAAATTAGGCAAAATAGAAGTTTCAGGGGAAATGGTGCAAAAGGGAAATGATCTACTCATGAAGAGGGACATAATGGGAGTTTACCCATGAAGGAAAAGCATGTGGGGTTCACTATAGAGGTCCTCCAAGATCAAGGAATGAGGAGTACAGGGAAAGTGAAAAAATGTTGTGTAACACTTGCGAAGGCTCAACAGCAATACACTTGTTATCTTTAACCCAAACCTATGAAAAGAGTAAGGGAACTTATGTACAAAATTAAGTACAAAAATTCTAAAAGTCACTAACAAAAGCAAATGAGAATTCAATCAACTGTTATAGTTAATTCTAAAATCAAATTCAAATAAACTACTTTGCTCAATAAAACTATTCTCGAGGTTACACCATAAATCAAAAAGCAATTGCAGAATCTAGAATGAAGAAGTGAATGCATAAATAAATTGACAAAGCAAAGTAAATCTTCAGATGCCCTACTTACTTCAAATCATCTGCAAGGAATAAAATATAAAAGGAAATAAACAATAAGATGCACACTTACATAACTAAATGGACACCAAAGCTTACAACAACTTCATTATCCTTTATTTATTCAACCAAAACAGAGTATAATATACAACGACCACTAAATTAGTTGTTTTCTCTTCCCCTACGTAACTCCTCTCTAGTACTGAGTAATTGCAATATATATTATGCTTTTACAATTTGAGATCCTGAACTCAAGGATTTGATCTTAGCTATATGCCAACAATATTACAAAAATACATCTCAAATGATTTTTCCTGGAATTTGGTTACGGAAAATTTGTCTTGGGCAATCTCGCGACCAATACATAGCTTGATTGAGAACTGGGGTTTATGATTGCAGCTCCATATGGCTTGAAAAATAAATAAAATAAATATTCAACCCACATCCTCCACGTGGCTGATATGAAATATCTGAAACCGTCAAACCCGAAATTCTGGTACTTAACTTGAATTATTTAAAATCCAGAATTCTAGTACTTAATTTTGTACTATAATACTCCCCTGACCATAACTTCTTCATGATGATGAAATTTGACAAACAATTTTTGTGTTACTTGAATGAGGGTACTTGGAACAAAGCCCACATCTGAGAATCCTGATATTCTTCTTCATTTGATCAAAAAGTGAGATTTTTAACTACATGAACTTATTTATTATGTACTTAGTCCTGTAGCAACTAGCTTAATTAGCTTATGAAGAATTTTGACAATGGGTCCATGCAGAAATGGACTTGGAAAAACCATCATTAGCAAATATCAGCAAAGCCATTTCTAATCATTGAAAAGTCAAGAAAACTAATGATAATCAACCACAAAGTGTAAGCTGTGTATTGGCAGAAAATTGTGGGATTATGGTATGAAATATGTTAAAAGTATAAGAATATAGGTTATAAATAGTGGTATTGTATGGTGGAAAAATGGGCATATTTGAGGCCCAAAAGTCATCAATCACTATCAGTCACAATCATCAAAGATAGTGACATGTCAAGTCTCATCCTATGATGATGTGGAGGTCATGATGTAGTATTGTAATCATTGTAAAAGATAAATAAGTGGAAGTCCAAGAGTCATATGTGGAACATGAAGATTCACATAGTTATATATGGACAAAGATTGTATGAAAGTCCAAAAGTCATTTAGAAGTTCAAGAATTGTTTAGAAGTCCAAAGGACACACTAGGAGTCCAAGATTCATGGGTGTAATTCAAGGGTCATGAGGATATGAAAGTTCATTCCTATTTTTATAAAAGATACCTCATAACTCAAGCAAATGGCTTTTGGAGGCCTAATATTTGGAGAGATAGTCTTGACTTTTCTACTTGGCATAGGAGAGAAAGATTATTCTTTGGAGAAACAAAAGTGTTCCACTATTGGAACTAGTGTTCACCATTGTAATTGATATACTTGGATCTTTCACCTTCTAGATGAAGCTCTATGAGCCAACACATTTTCATGCATGTATCACAAATGTTTTAGGACTATTCTTGGGATGTTTACAATATATGCTTTGTTCATATGTACTGGAGAAATTGAACTATTTATGTGGTTTCAATACTTATCTTGTTGAATGTCTGTTGTATTCGCCTTAATATCGTTGTGTGAACTATTTGGGCTAATGAATCTTTTTATTCTCTTGTGAGCCTCTTCTAGGATAGTACTATTACTTTCCTCTTAGAGACTCACTTTTTGTCTCCCTTCGTGAAGGTTTCCTTTTATATGTTGCAATTGGTGCTTCACAATGTCATCTTACTTGCTTATTCAAGGTTTATGTGTATAATCTCTTATGTTATCCGTTGAAACCAAGACGAACCTTTGTGTTATGGTGGTCGAGTCAATACTCAGGATGGGGCTCCTACTCCAAATGGTTTGAGGTCTAATTGGGACTTCACACTGGGGAGACACCCTGTATGTTGGTGGTATCCAACACCATCAACAGTACCAAATTTTTAGTATAACCATTACAAGGTTAAAATATGTCATGTGCTCTTAGCCACCGGAAACAACAACAACAACAAAAATAATACTGAATAAATTACGAAAATAGGCAGGAGGTCGTAAGACCCCAATTGAGAAAGTTACATACCATTTACAGAACTATAAATATACACACACACACACACACACCTGAAATAAGGAGTTGCGACATGGTTTTAAACTCTAAACTGTAGTATTGAAATAAATTAAAGATTGTTGTGACTGAGATAATGGTTATGAAAGATTGATGTACATGATGTATCGTGCTTATATATATTTTGGTTATTTACATACAATTGGCTATTCACATATGACTAATAGTGAACAAGTTAGTTCCAAATCTAACGAACAGAGGCCTAGTTGTTTTAAGACAATCCTTGATTTGTAACGTGTATAACTTATGCCTTCATGAGGGTGATTAGAAGGTCCTAGAAGAAAACCATACCCTGCATACTCATTGAATGTTGGTGAGAGTAATAGTAATAAAGGGGTAGAAGAACTCAACAAGAAATTACTGTAAAAGAATTGTAAAATTGAACAAAAATAGAATATGGAGTAAACGTAATTATGTGAATAAAAAGTATATAAGACAGATGGGGGAAACTATTGTCGAACTTGTTGTAGCTTTTTCTATCTTCTGTCACACAATTTCTTTAGAAAATATAGAAGCCTCTTAGAGACAACCTCTAGGTTGATATGAGACTAGTGCCTAGGGCATTCGAAAGGAGTGCTTTTGAAGATTGTCTACGGGATTTCTACTACACTCCATATGTCGCGTAATTGGAAAAAGGATAATTCAGGGCTTGGTTCAATAGTCCTTCATCAAGGTAAACTCAAGTAGACACATAGATATAAATACTCAGGGGGTAAATATGGCTAATCTCAAAGAGAAATGTCTTGGTTCTGGTAGCCAACACATAACAATAGGAAGCTTAACATTGTTGTTGTAGTATAGATGAACAAGAGGAAGGCAAGGAGGGAAATTGATGCAGAGGGCTAGACATAGCAAATAATCCTATGAAACAGTCTCCAACGAAAATATGGAAGAGTGAGGAGGTAAAAATGTAGAAAGAGTGGAATGTGAATTAAGGTCTCAAGCTCTATGCCTCATGAATACATTTGTCACCAATTAGCATAAATAAATATGTGTTTACATACAGGTAATGGGGCTACAAACTAATACAAGTAAATTTGTTGTTATGCAGGTACTTTTACTACTTAGCAGTAAACATATTGATCCAGATTTAAACAGGAACACAACAAATTACAGATAAAACCATAAATACAGAGATGCGGTAGAAATAACACTTCATTTCATTAATATCAAATATTTAAATTTGCTTACAAACAAAATGGAAATAAGACTAGCTCGGGTGATGGTAGCTTATCTCTGAGAAGAGATGTGGTGGCTACATGCCTCTAAACTAAGTTACACTAAGGCTCAAGGGACTTTTTATTATTAAACAATAAGATAAAACCCTAAACAACCAAAACCCAAACCCAAGGAGATGTAACACCAAGAGTTTATGGGCCCCTTTGGGGTTAGTTGGGCGACCAACTTTGTGGGGGCGTAACTTGGTCATATCATCTATGTTTGACGCGTATGATACCTCATTGGAAAGATCTCTCCAAGGACTACAGCTAATGATGAAATTTCCATGGAAATTGTTAGATTTCTATTTTGCCAAAAAAAAAACACCGTTTAGGGCCTCAAAATGGTTTCGAAAGTTCAGGACCTGAAAAACTGCCAAAAATAGTAAATTGTGCTACAATTAAGGAAACTGATAAAAAAAATGCAATAACAATGGTGAGTGCCCAAGTGGAATCAGCGGGTGGCCACCAGTATCCACCTGGATCAGTCCTCCCCCCTTAGGAAGCAATGGTCTCCATTGCGTTGATTTCCTCCATGAGATGAGGAAACTTTTGTTGAACTTGGTTCCTGGTGAGCCATTTTCCTTGGTGTAGAAGTTGGACAACTTTGACAACTCGATACAGCTAGATCTTCTGCTGGAAAGTGCTCTTGATTTGTGTTTCCATGATCAGATCAATTGCATCTTGTTCGTAGTCTGGATTTAACTATGTTGGTGTGAGTTGTTCTACAATGTCGGATGTGTCCAGTAATGGTGGAAAGTATGGTCGAAGATGATCCACATTGAAAAATGGGTGCAGTCCAAGGAATGGGGGAATGTTGAGCTCAAAAGAATTATATCCCATAACCTTGATGATGGTGTATGGACCATATCAAAGCAGGCAAATCTTGCGGTGGGGCCTAGCGAGGTGCTCTTTTTTCAAATGTAGCCAAACTTTGTCGCCCACTTGGAACTTGTGTGGCACCCAATGTTGATAATGTCATTGTTTGTACTTAACATTGGATTTGTCCAATATGCCATGGACCTATTGGCAGATGTGTTGAATGTGCTCAATGAAGCTATTTGCCTTGTTGACTTCAGACTGGACATGAGCCGAATCTACTTGAGTCATTGCAAATGGTATGGCCACATAAATGTGAGCACTGATGCAGAGCAAAGGCAATGTTTCGACTCTGCAAATGCCTTCTGTTTATATTCAGACAAAAAACAAAATTACTTTCACTCCTCCCTTGGTGACTTGACTCAAGGGCCAACTGATATGAGATAACTCCAACACGAACCTTCGGTAGAAATCGACAAGACCCAGAAAGATGTGGAGCTTTGTCAGAGTGGTTGGGGTTGGCCAATCCTAAATGACTTGGATCTTGGCTAGATCCACATGCACCCCTCGTTCATTAATAATGTATCCCAGATACTGAACCTGGGTCATGCCAAAAGTGCTTTTCTCCAAATTGGCACACAACTTGTGTTGCCGTAGTGTTTGGTGAACCTGTCGGATGTGGTGGAGGTGCTCTTCCAGACTCTGGCTGAAGATCAGGATGTCATCCAAGTATACCACTACAAATGAGTTGGTGAATGGCCACAAGATGTCATCCATTAGCCTCATGAAGGTTGCAGGAGCATTCGTCAACCCGAAAGGCATAACCAACCATTCAAAAAGTTTCTTCTTGGCTTTGAAGGAAGTCTTCCACACATCGGAGGGTTCGATTGGTACCTGGTGATATTCGGACATCAAATCGATCTTGCTAAAACATTTCCCCCTCTTGAGTTAGTCCAGAAGGTCATCAATCTATGGGATCAGGTACCTATTCCAGACACTGATCTTATTCAACGCCCGATAGTAAATACAGAGTCTCCAACTCCTATCCTTCTTCTGTACCAACGCATTTGGACTCCCACAGGGAGATGAACTTGGCTGGATGTGACCTTTCTGCAGTAGCTCCTAAATTTTCTTCTTGATTTCATCGTTCTCAAGAACGGAGCGCTGATAGATTGGTCCATAGGGAAATGACTGATCCTGATTTAAAGAGGAACACAACAAAATATAGAGATAACCATATACACAAAGATGCAGCGGAAATAATACTTCATTTCATTAATGTAAAATATTGAAATATGCTTACAAACAGAAATGGAAATAAACTAGCTAGGGAAATGGTAGCTTATCTCTGAGAAGAGATGTGGCGGCTACATCCCTTTGAACTGTCTTACAATGAGGCTCGAAAAAAACCCTTAACATCCCAAAACCTAACCCTAGAAGATGAAACACCAAATTGTGGGCCCTATTTGGGTAAATTGGTACATCAATTTCCTGGGGTCGTAACTTTGGCATATGATCTTTGTTTGACGTGTACAATAGCTCATTAGAAAGATCTATCCAAGCACTACAACTTTGGGAGCCATGTTGCTCCCAAATTTCCCAAAAAATGTCGTTTCGGGCCTCAAAACGGCTCCGGAAGTTCAAGACCCGAAAAACTGTTAAAAATAGTAAATTGTGCTACAATTACGAAAACTGAAAAACTGAAAGAGACAATTGTGGGGGTCCAAGTGGGATAGGTGGGTGGCCACCATCATCCACCTGGATCATTCCTCCCCCATTAGGAACCAATGGTCCCCATTGCGTTGAGTTCCCCCTTGAGATGAGGAATCTTCTGCTGAACTGGGCCTCTCATGAGATGTTCTGCAATAACTGATGTGTCCAGTAATGGTGGGACGCATGGTCGGCGATGGTCCACATTGAACACTCGGTGTAAGAGAAGGAATAGAGGAATTCTATGCTCCAAAGCATTATTTCCCACAGCCTTGATAATGGTGTAAGGACCATGTCGGCGTGGTCGGAGCTTCTGATGGGATCTTTTAAGGCGTTCCTTCTGCAGATGCAACCAGACTTTGTTGCCCACCTAAAGCTTGTGTGGTACCCCTATGGGTGAGGAGAAGTTGTTCCTGTGTTCTGTCATGACCGTATCACTTTGCTACTACTGTTGTGTGGAGGAACCCTTCACGGGAGTCATGGATGTGGCAATGATCTTCCCCTTACTTTGAGAGCGAACCAAACATATGAATTTCCTAGTCTAGGAGATGAGCTTGCTGCCTTTCTTAGTAGTGATCAAAGAGGTGGCGGTAGGTGGGGCTACCTTCGGTATCCTATATAATGAATTACCCAAAGAAATAATGACAGCACGAGGCCTTGACTCATACACAACATGTTGCCTCCACAAGTATGGTTGGCCTAATAACACATCACAAACATCTAGAGGTGTAACATCACACAATACCTCATGTGTGAAGGGAACTGTTGGTAAACTTTCAGATCTCGTCCTTTGTGAAGCCACCCGATATTGTACGGCTATGGGTGTGGTGTAGTTGGTAGGCCCAACCACTTCAGGACCTCTGCTGCAATGAGGTTCTTTTTACTGCCACTGTCGACAATGAATTGCAGCGGTGAACCCTTCACCCACATCTGTGAGTGGAAAAGACGGTCCCCCTCCTCTGGATCTTCGAGCTCATTCTTCTGGATCTTGGCAGTGGCAATAGTGACACTGGGCTCCGCATCAATGATCTGCTTCCCTTTGCCATTTCCTTTATCGGGTTCTGACTCAAGGTCGGAACATGCATCTGATTCTGAAGCCTTCAACTCGGCCACCAGCAACTACTTCGTCCGACACTCACTTGTGTTATGAGTGAGACTCTTGTGGAACTCACACCACTTTCCTACGTCTTTCTTCAAATTCGTGGTGTTGTTATTTTCTTGCGGCTTCAATAGGTTGTCTTGGGTCACCCCACCTTGGCTTTGTCCTTTGGTCTTCAGATTTACAGATCCAAAGTCTTGCTTCTTCTTCTTGAACTTTTGCTCGATTTTGACAGTGTATCGGTACATCGTGCCAAGCGAGGAGATGTTCAAGAACTCCATCTCTTCCTGGATGTATCTATGTAGGCAACCATGGTATTTGAGTACCAGATGCAGATCAGAATCTTTGATACCCAACTCTGTGTGAAGGGTATGAAAAATGTTGGTGAACTCTGGCACATCTTGGTCCCTTCCCTGTCGCAGCGTGGTCTAGTTTATGTATTTGTCCTCATATATTTTGACAGGGTAGTATTGCTCCTTATGGCATCTCGGAATGAATCCTAAGTGGGTGCAGCTGAAAATAGTGAGCCTGTACTTTCATCCTTCTGCTCGCAGTAGGTTTCCCACCAATCCTTGACGTGGGGCACTGCTTTGAGAAGAGCGAAAATAATCTTTTCCCGACTTGAAAATTCATGAACAGAAAAATACCCATCTAGTAGATTTAACCATTTATCTATGGCATTTGTGTCTATTTGACCCTCGAATATGGGAATTTCAAAATTAACTTGTACCTTAAATAGTGTGGCATTTCCAAAGTAGCTGTTGGAAGCCAATGCATCGCCCCTGGGTAGTTGCTGAAGGATCTGCACAAAGCTATCCATCATCGTGTTCCTTTAACGCTCGAGGGCTTCTTCAAGAAATATTGATAGGATCTCCTGCCACCTCATCTTTCTTCTCATCCGCCATGGGAGGCCGTCGGGATTTGCGAGGCTCGTCTTGCAAAGGTTTGACCAGTTCAAGCCCTAACTCCTTATATCCCAACCTCGTTGTGGACATGCAAAGAAAAATATAGAGAAAGAAGACCGCTCTGATACCACTGATCCGGATTTAAATAGGAACACAACAAAATATAGAGATAACCATATACACAAAGATGTAGTGGAAATAATACTTCATTTCATTAATGTAAAATACTGAAATATGCTTACAAACAGAGATGGAAATAAACCAGCTAGGGCGATGGTAGCTTATCTCTGAGAAGAGATGTGGCAGCCACATGCCTCTAAACTATCTTACAATGAGGCTCAAAAGCCTATTTATTATTGAGAAACGATGGAAAACCCTTAACATCCCAAAACCTAACCCTAGAAGATGAAACGCCAAATTGTGGGCCCCGTTTGGGTAAATTGGCACATCAATTTCCCAGGGTCGTAACTTTGGCATACGATCTTCATTTGATGCGTACAATAGCTCGTTAGAAATATATATCGGAGCACTAAAACTTTGGGACCCGTTTTGCTCCCAGATTTCCCAAGAAACGTCGTTTAGGGCCTCAAAACAGCTCTAGAAGTTCAAGACCCGAAAAAAACTGCTAAAAATAGTAAATTGTGCTACAATTACAGAAATTGAAAAACTGAAAGAGACAATTGTGGGGGTCCAAGTGGGATAGGTGGGTGACCACCAACATCCACCTTGATCATTCCTACCCCCTTAGGAAGCAATGGTCCCCATTGCATTGAGTTCCTCCCTGAGATGAGGAAGCTTCTGTTGAGTTGCATCTCTTGTGAGTTGTTCTGCAATCTCTGATGTGTCCAGTAATGGTGGGAAGCATGGTCGGCGATGGTCCACATTGAACACTCAGTGAAAGCGAAGGAATGGAGGAATGCTATGCTCCAAAGCATCATTTCCCACAGCCTTGGTAATGGTGTAAGGACCATGTTGGTGTGGTCAGAGCTTCTATGGGCTCTTGTAAGGCGTTCCTTCTGCAGATGCAACCAGAATTTGTTGCCCACCTGAAGCTTGTTTGGTTCCCTTGTGGGTTAGGAGAAGTTGTTCCTGTGTTTTGTCATGACCGTATCCCTTTGTTGGTGATGCTATGTGGAGGAACCCTTCACAGGGGTCATGGATGTGGCAATGATCTTCCCCTTACTTTGGGAGCAAACCAGACAGATGAATTTCCTAATCTGGGTGATGAGCTTGCTGCCTCTCTAAGCAATGATCAAAGAGGTGGCAGTAGGTGGGGCTACCTACAGTATCCTATATAATGAATTACCCAAAGAAATAATGACAGCACGAGGCCTTGACTCATACACAACATGTCGCCTCCACAAGTATGGCTAGCCTAATAATACATCACAAACATCTAGAGCTGTAACACCACACAATACCTCGACTACGAAGGGCTTGATGCTTTAGGGAAGGCGGCATTGTTGGCAAACTTTCAGATGTCGCCCTTTGTGAAGCCACCCAATACTATACGGCTACGTGTGTGGTGTATTTGGTAGGCCCAATCGCTTCATGACCTCTGCTGAAATGAGGTTCTTTTGGTTGCCACTGTGAACAATGAATTGCGACGGCGAACCCTTCACCCACATCTGTGAGTGGAAAAGACCTTCCCCCTCCTCTGCATCTTCAGGCTCATTCTTTTGGATCTTGGTGGTGGCAACGGTGATGCTGGGCTCCGCATCAATGATCTGATTCCCTTTGCAATTCCCTTTGTCGGGTTCTGACACAGGGTCGGAACATGCATTTGATTTTGATGCCTTCAACTCGGCCACTTGCGACTGCTTGGTCCGACAGTCGCTTGTGTTATGAGTGAGACTCTTGTGGAACTCACACCACTTTCCTGCATCCTTCTTTGACTTCGTGGTGGTGTTCTTTTCTTGTAGCTTTGAGGGGTTGTCTCGAGTCACCCTGCCTTGGCTTTGTCCTTTGGTCTTCAGATTTACACATCCAAAGTATTACTTCTTCTGCTTGAATTTTTGCTTGATTTTGACAGCGTATTGGTACGTCGTGCCGTGCAAAGAGATGTTTAGGAACTCCATCTCTTCCTGGATGTATCTATGTAGGCAACCACGGTATTTGAGTACCAGATGCAGATCAAAATCTTTGATATCCAACTGTGTACGAAGGGTATGAAGAATGTTGGTGAACTTTGGCACATCTTGGTCCCTTCCCTGTCGCAGCGTGGTCCACTTTAAGTATTTGTCCTCATAGCTTTTGAAAAGGTAGTATTGCTCCTTAATGGCATCCCAGAATGAATCCCAAGTGGGTGCGGCTGAAAATAGTGAGTCTGTACTTTCATCCATCTGCTCGCAGTATGTTTCCCACCAATCCTTGACGTGGGGGGCTGCTTTGAGAAGAGTGAAAATAATATTTTCCCGACTTGAAAATTCATGAACAGAAAAATACCCATCTAGCATAATTAACGATTTATCTATGGCATCTGCATCTATTTGACCCTTGAATATGGGGATTTCAAAATTAACTTGTCCCTTAAACGGTGTGGCGTTTCCAGAGTAGTTGTTGGAAGCCAATGCGTCGCCCCTGGGTAGCCGCTGAAGGATTTGCGCAAAGCTATCCATCATTGTGTTTCTTTGCCGCTCTAGGGCTTCTTCGAGCAAGATTTTGATAGGATCTCCTGCCACCTCATCTTTCTTCTCATCCTCCATGGGAGGCCGTTGGGATTTGTGAGGCTGGTCTTGTAAAGGTTCGACCAGTTCAAGCCCTAACTCCTTATATCCCGACCTTGTTGGGGAAATGCAAAGAAAAATAGAGAAAAAGCAGATCGTTCTGATACCACTGATCCAGATTTAAACAGGAACACAACAAAATATAGAGATAACCATATACACAGAGATGCAGCAGAAACAATACTTCATTTAATTAATGTAAAATATTGAAATATGCTTACAAACAGAAATGGAAATAAACCAGATAAGGTGATGTTAACTTATCTATGAGAAGAGATGTGGCGGCTACATGCCTCTGAACTGTCTTACAATGAGGCTCGAAGGAATATTTATTGTTTAGAAATAGTGGAAAACCCTTAACATCCCAAAACCTAACCCTAGAAGATGAAAAGCCAAATTGTGGGCCCCATTTGGGTAAATTGGTACATCAATTTCCCGGGGTCGTAACTTTGGCATACGATCTCTGTTTCACACATACAATAGATCATTAGAAATATCTATTTGAGCACTACAATTTTGGGAGCCATAGTGGTTCCATATTTCCCAAAAAACATCGTTTAGGTCCTCAAAACAGATTTGGAAGTTCAAGACCCGAAAAATTGCTAAAAATAGTAAATTGTGCTACAATTACGAAAACTGAAAAACTGAAAGAGACAGTTGTGGGGGTCCAATTGGGATAGGTGGCTGGCCACCAACATCCACCCGTATCATTCCTCACCACTTAGGAAGCAATGGTCCCCATTGCATTGAGTTCCTCCCTGAGATGAGGAAGCTTCTGCTGAGTTGGGTCTCTCGTGAGCTATTCTGCAATCTCTCATGTGTCCAGTAATGGTGGGAAGCATGGTCGGCGACGGTCCACATTGAACACTCGGTGCAAGCGAAGGAATGGAGGAATTCTGTGCTCCAAAGCATTATTTCCCACAGCCTTGGTAATGGTGTAAGGACCATGTTGGCGTGGTCGGAGCTTCTGATGTGATCTTGTAAGGTGTTCCTTCTATAGATGCAACAAGAGTTTGTTTCCCACCTGAAGCTTGTGTGGTACCCCTGTGGGGGAGGAGAAGTTGTTGTTGTGTTCTGTCATGACTGTATCCCTTTACTATTGTTGCTGCATGGAGGAACCCTTCACGGGGGTCATGGATGTGGCAACGATCTTCCCCTTACTTTGGGAGCGAACCAGACAGATGAATTTCCTAGTCTGGGAGATGAGCTTGCTACCTTTCTTAGCAGTGATCAAAGAGGTGGTGGTAGGTGGGGCTACCTTCGATATCCTATATAATGAATTACCCAAAGAAATAATGACAGCACGAGGCCTTGACTCATACACAACATGTCGCTTCCACAAGTATGGATGGCCTAATAATACACCACAAACATCCATAGGTGTAACATCACACAATACCTCGTCTGTGAAGGACCTGATGCTATAGGGAAGGCGGCATTGTCGGTGAGCTTTCAGATCTCGTCCTTCGTGAAGCCACCCGATATTGTATGGTTGTGGGTGTGGTGTAGTCTATAGGCCCAATTGCTTCACAACTTCTGCTGAAATGAGGTTGTTTTGGCTGCCATTGTCGACAATGAATTGCAGCAGTGAATCCTTCACCCACATCTGTGAGTGGAAAAGACATTACCCCTCCTCTGGATCTTCAGGCTCATTCTTTTGGATCTTGGTGGTGGCAACAGTGACGCTGGGCTCTGCATCAATGATCTGCTTCCCTTTGCCATTCCCTTTGTCAAGTTTTGACTCAGGGTTGGAACATGCATTTGATTATGAAGCTTTCAACTTGGCCACCAGTGACTGCTTGGTCCGACAGTCACTTGTGTTATGAGTGAGACTCTTGTGGAACTCACACCACTTTCCTGCATCCTTCTTCGACTTCGTGGTGTTGTTCTTCTCTTGTGGCTTTGACAGGTTGTCTTGGGTCACCCCGCATTGGCTTTGTCCTTTGATCTTCGGATTTACAGATCCAAAGTCTCGCTTCTTCTGCTTGAACGTTTGCTCGATTTTGACAACGTATCTGTACGACGTGCTGCGCGAGGAGATGTTCAGGAACTCCATCTCTTCCTGGATGTATTTGAGTAGACAGTTGTGATATTTGAGTACCATATGTAGATCAGAATATTTGATACCCAACTGTGTACGAAGGGTATGAAAAATGTTGGTGAACTTTGGCACATCGTGGTCCCTTCCCTGTCGCAGCGTGGTCCACTTTATGTATTTGTCCTTGTAGCTTTTGACAGGATAGTACTACTCCTTAATGGCATCCCAGAATGAATCCCAAGTGGGTGCGGCTAAAAATAGTGATCCTGTACTTTCATCCTTCTGCTTGCAGTACATTTCCCACCAATCCTTGATGTGGGGGGCTGCTTTGAGAAGAGCGAAAATAATCTTTTACTGACTCGAAAATTCATGAACAGAAAAATACCCATCTAGCAGATTTAACCATTTATCTACAACATCTGCATCTATTTGACCCTCGAATATGGGGATTTCAAAATTAACTTGTACCTGAAACGGTGTGGCGTTTCCAGAATAGCTGTTGGAAGCCGATGCATCGCCCCTGGGTAGCCGTTAAAGGATCTGCGCAAAGTTATCCATCATCGCATTCCTTTGCTGCTCGAGGGCTTCTTCGAGCAATATTTTGATAGGATCTCCTGCCCCCTCATCTTTCTTCTCATCCGCCATGGGAGGAGATTTGCGAGGCTGGTCTTGCAAAGGTTCGGCCACTTCAAGCCCTAACTCCTTATATCCCGACCTTGTTGGGGACATGCAAAGAAAAACAAAGAAAATCAAACTGCTTTGATACCACTGAAGCGGATTTAAACAGGAATGCAACAAAATATAGAGATAAACATATACACAAAGATGTAGCGGAAATAATACTTCATTTCATTAATGTAAAATATTGAAATATGCTTACAAACAGAAATGGAAATAAACCAGCTATGGCAATGGTAGCTTATCTCCGAGAAGAGATGTGGCAGCTACATACCTCTGAATTGTCTTACAATGAGGCTCGAAGGCCTATTTATTGTTGAGAAACAATGAAAAACCCTTAACATCCCAAAACCTAACCCTAGAAGATAAAACGCCAAATTGTGGGCCCCGTTTGGGTAAATTGGTACATCAATTTCCCGGGGTCGTAACTTTGGCATACGATCTTCATTTGACGCGTACAATAGCTCATTAGAAAGAGCTATCCAAGCACTACAACTTTGGGAGTCATATTGCTCCCAAATTTCCCAAAAAAATGTCATTTAGGGCCTCATAACGGCTCCAAAAGTTCAGGACCCGAAAAACTGCTAAAAATAGTAAATTGTGCTACAATTATGGAAACTGAAAAACTGAAAGAGATAGTTGTGGGGGTCCAAGTGGGATAGGTGGGTGGCCACCAACATCCACCTAGATCATTACTCCCCCCTTAGGAAGCAATGGTCCCCATTGCATTGAGTTCCTCCCTGAGATGAGGAAGCTTCTGCTGATTTGGGTCTCTGGTGAGATGTTCTGCAATCTCTGATGTGTCCATTAATGGTGGGAAGCATGGTCGGCGACGGTCCACATTGAACACTCGGTGTAAGCAAAGGAATGGAGGAATTTTGTGCTCCAAAGAATTATTTCCCACAACCTTGGTAATGGTGTAAGGACCATGTCGACATCGTCGGAGCTTCTGATGGGCTCTTGTAAGGTGTTCCTTCTACAGATGCAACTAGTCTTTGTTGCCCACCTGAAGCTTGTGTGGTACCCCTGTGGGTGAGGAGAAGTTGTTCCTGTGTTCTATCATGACCGTATCACTTTGCTGATGCTGCTGCATGGAAGAACCCTTCACGGGGGTCATGGATGTGGCAACAATCTTCCCCATACTTTGGGAGTGAACCAGACAAATGAATTTCTTAGTCTAGGAGATGAGATTGTTGGCTTTCTTAGAAATGATGAAAGAGGTGGCAGTAGGTGGGGCTACCTCCTGTATCCTATATAATGAATTACCCAAAGAAATAATGACAGCACGAGGCCTTGACTCATACACAGCATGTCGCCTCCACAACTATGGTTGGCCTAATAATACATCACAAACATCCAGATGTGTAGCATCACACAATACCTCATTTGTGAAGGGCTTGATGTTGTAGGGAAGGCGGCACTATTGGCAAACTTTCAGATCTCGTCCTTCGTGAAGCCACCTGATACTGTACGACTGTGGGTGTGGCATAGTCGGTAGGCCCAACTACTTCACGAACTCTGCTGAAATGAGGTTCTTTTGGCTACCACTGTCGACAATGAATTGCAGCGGTGAACCCTTCACCCACATCTTTGAGTGGAAAAGATGTTCCCCCTCCTCTGGATCTTTAGGCTCATTCTTCTGGATCTTGGTGGTGGCAACAGTGACACTGGGCTCCGCATCAATGATTTGCTTCCCTTTGCCATTCCCTTTGTCGGGTTTTTAATCAGGGTCGGAACATGCATCAAATTTTGAAGCCTTCAACTCAGCCACCAATGACTACTTGGTCCGTCACTCACTTGTGTTATGAGTGAGACTCTTGTGGAACTCACACCACTTTCCTGCGTCCTTCTTCGACTTCATGGTTTTCTTCTTTTCTTGCTGCTTCGATGTGTTGTCTTGGGTCACCCCACCTTGGCTTTGTCCTTTGGTCTTCGGATTTACATATCCAAAGTCTCGCTTCTTTTGCATGAACTTTTGCTCGATTTTGACAGCGTATCGGTATGCCGTGCCAAGCAAGGAGATGTTCAGGAACTCCATCTCTTCCTGGATGAATCTGTGTAAGCAAACATGATATTTGAGTACCAGAAGTAGATCAAAATCTTTGATACCCAACTGTGTGCAAAGGGTATGAAAAAAGTTGTTGAACTCTGGCACATCTTGGTCCCTTCCCTGTCGCAGCGTGGTCCACTTTATGTATTTGTCCTCGTAGCTTTTGACAGGGTAGTACTGCTCCTTAATGGCATCCCGGAATGAATCCCAAGTGGGTGCGACTGAAAATAGTGAGCCTGTACTTTCATCCTTTTGCTTGCAATAGGTTTCCCACCAGTCCTTGATGTGGGGGGGCTACGTTAAGGAGAGCGAAAATAATCTTTTCCCGACTCAAAAATTCATGAACAAAAAAATACCCATCTAGCAGATTTAACCATTTATCTATAGCTTCTGCGTCTATTTGACCCTCGAATATGGGGATTTCAAAATTAACTTGTACCTTAAACGGTGTGGCGTTTCCAGAGTAGCTGTTGGAAGTCGATGCATTGCCCCTAGGTAGTCGCTGAAGGATCTGCGCAAAGTTATCCATCATCATGTTCCTTTGTTGCTCGAGGGCTTCTTTGAGCAATATTTTGATAGCATCTCCTGCCCCCTCATCTTTCTTCTCATCTGCCATGGGAGGCCGTCGAGATTTGCGAGGCTAGTCTTGCAAAGGTTTGACTAGTTCAAGCCCTAACTCCTTATATACCGACCTCGTTGGGGACATGCAAAGAAAAATAGAGAAAAAGAAGACCGCTCTGATACCACTGATCCAGATTTAAACAAGAACGCAACAAAATATAGAGATAACCATATACACAAAGATGTAGCATAAATAATACTTCATTTCATTAATGTACAATACTGAAATATGCTTACAAACAGAAATGGAAATAAACTAGCTAGGACGATGGTAGCTTATCTCTCAGAAAAGATGTGGCGGCTACATGCCTCTGAACTGTCTTACAATGAGGCTCGAAGGCCTATTTTTTGTTGAGAAACAATGGAAAACCCTTAACATCCCAAAACATAACCCTAGAAGATGAAACACCAAATTGTGGGCCCCGTTTGGGTAGATTGGTACATCAATTTCCCGAGGTCGTAACTTTGGCATACGATCTTCGTTTGACGCGTACAATAGCTTGTTAGAAAGATCTATCTAAGCACTACAACTTTGGGACCGATGTTACTCTTGGATTTGCCAAAAAATGTCGTTTAGGGCCTCAAAACGGCCCCGGAAGTTCAGGACTCAAAAACTGCTAAAAATAGTAAATTGTGCTACAATTACAGATACTGAAAGAGAAAGTTGTGGGGGTCCAAGTGGGATATGTGGGTGGCCACCAACATCCACCTGGATCATCCTGCTCCCCTTAGGAAGCAATGGTCCCCATTGCTTTGAGTTCCTCCCTAAGATGAGGAAGCTTCTGCTAAGTTGGGTCTCTAGTGAGTTGTTCTACAATCTCTCATGTGTCCAGTAATGGTGGGAAGCATGGCCGGCGACAGTCCACATTGAACACTCGGTGCAAGAGAAGGAATGGAGGAATGTTATGCTCCAAAGCATTATTTCCCACAGCCTTGGTAATGGTGTAAGGACCATGTTGGCGTGGTTGGAGCTTCTGATGGGCTCTTGTAAGGCATTCCTTCTGCAAATGCAACCAGAATTTGTTGCCCACCTAAAGCTTGTGTGGTACCCCTGTGGCTGACAAGAAGTTGTTCCTGTGTTCTGTCATGACCGTATCCCTTTGTTGCTGTTGTTATGTGGAGGAACCCTTCACGGGGGTCATGGATGTGGCAACGATCTTCCCCTTACTTTGGGAGCGAACCGGACAAATGAATTTCCTAGTCTCGGAGATGAGCTTGCTGCCTTTATTATCAGTGATCAAAGAGGTGGCGGTAGGTGGGGCTACCTCCGGTATCCTATATAGTGAATTACCCAAAGAAATAATGACAGCACGAGGCCTTGAATCATACACAACGTGTCACCTCCACAAGTATGGCTGGCCTAATAATACATCACAAACATCCAGAGGTGTAACATCACACAATACCTCATCTGTGAAGGGCTTGATGATGTAGGGAAGGCGGCACTGTCGGCGAACTTTCAGATCTCATCCTTCCTGAAGCCACCCAATACTGTACGGCTTTGGGTGTGGTGTAGTCGGTAGGCCCAACTGCTTCATGACCTCTGCTGAAACGAGGTTCTTTTGGCTGCCATTGTTGACAATGAATTGCAGCATCAAACCCTTCACCCACATCTGTGAGTGGAAAAGACGTTCCCCCTCCTCTGGATCTTCGGGATCATTCTTCTGGATCTTGGCGATGGCAACAGTGACGCTGGGCTCTGCATCAATGATCTACTTCTCTTTGCCATTCCCTTTGTCTAGTTCTGACTCAGGGTCGGAACATGCATCCAATTATGAAGCCTTCAACTCGGCCACCAGCGACTGTTTGGTCCGACACTCACTTGTGTTATGAGTGAGACTCTTGTGAAACTCACACCACTTTCCTGCATCCTTCTTCGAATTCGTGGTGTTTTTCTTTTCTTGCGGCTTCGACGGGTTGTCTTGGGTCACCCCGCCTTGGCTTTGTCCTTTGGTCACGCATACAGCGCAAGTACCATTTCATACGATCAATGTTGGAAGATGGAGAATTGAAGCTGGAAAAGATATGCACTAGTCAGAATCCTGCAGATATGCTAACAAAAGTTGTAACCAGGGAGAAACTGAGAATATTCTCAGTTTCAATTGGTCTTCAAAGATGACGATGAAGATGAGAAACAACCAAGTCCAAAGAGGAGTCATTGTCCAGCAAATGAAGCAGCAATGGAGTTGCTACAATCATTCTCCAAGTGGGAGATTGTTGAGTATGGAGCATGATTGTTCAGAGGTCTTTGTTTCAGTCAGATGTATACCCCAGTAAGTTTGTACACCCCTCCCCCTCATCCCCATCGGTTATGAAATTGATTCTTTCATCAA
>APFE030052996.1:143276-162436 GCA_000404065.3 Pinus taeda | reverse complement strand
CCCGGCTGGGGGCTCTGGGGGCCAGTGGTCCCCCAGCGGGGGTTTCAGGGGCAATGCCCTCAAAGCTAAAAACAGATGTAAAATTGCCTTGTAAAAGTATAGTAATTTCTAATCAATCTGAGTCGTTCATTAGGTGGATGATCTGACGGTAGAACTTATGTTTAGTTTAGGGTTTTTTGCCCTAGAAGACAACCCCTCTCTTTGTATGAGGGCATTGTATTTGAGGCTGTGTAATAGATGTGTATTCTCCGAGTGAGAAGCAGAGAGGTGAGACTGTGAGAGAAAACAGAGGATATTACAATGTATCTACTATAGGTTGTGTCTCTGCATTTTGATGGATAATTGAAAGGAAGGACTGGCTGTTCAGGGTGAACGTAGCCCAAACTGGGTGAACCACGTATATCTGTGTCTCTCTTGTTTTATGCGTTTTCTGTGTTTATATTTCTGCAATATTTTATGTGTTCCATTGCTCTATAATATATAATTCTCTAACAAAAGGGGGCTGTCCACCTTGGTTTTGTAGGCATTTCCTTTGTTAAATCGTTTTAGCCTTCCCCTGGCGATATGATACTATATTGAAAAATGGCCCCCGCAAAGTCTTTGAAGTTTTCAGAACCTGCCAATGTGATGAGATACGGGACTGCTATAATGCAGGATTGTGCCACGTGGGGAAGAGAGAAGGGGGGTGGCTCGCTCCTGTTTTGTTCAACTTTCCTTTGTTAAATCATTTCTCTGCCTTCCTATCAATACAACACTATATCACAATATTGGCCCCTACAAAGTCTTTGAAGTTAGAACCTTGCTAATCCATAGATATTGCGAGATTGCAGGATGTGGGGTCGTCGAGATGTGGGAACCCACCACATGGAGGAGAGAGGAGGAGGGCGTCCTGTTCTTGTTTTGGTCCCACTTTCCTATGTTACTCTGCTTTAGCCCTTCCCCAACGATACAACATTATATCACAAATCTGCCCCTGCAAAGGTCTGTTAAGTATGGAACCTGCCCATGTGATGAGTTGCGGGACTGCCAGGATGCGGGAACCCGCCATGTGGAGGAGAGAGAAGGGGGGTGGCCCGAATCTATTTTTCCTTCCTTTCTTGTGTTGAGCTCTTTTAGTCCTCCCCCGGCGGTGTAGCACTTTGTCACAAATTGGCCCCCGCATGGTCTTTGGGGTTTTCTATGACTACAGGCCTGCAATGACAACCAATTTGCGGGATTTTTCTCATACTTAGCCATCTTTCTTCATTTGTTGTGTTTTTCCATGTAATCTTCAAAGTGCTTTAACTACTGCTCCAGGAGTCCATTTTTGGACTTCTATATACCATTGGAAAGCTTTTCTGAGCACTAAGAATTAGAGGGGGGTTGATCAAGCTCTGAGATCTTTTGTGGCCTGGGACAATGGCTCCAAATTTCACTGCTCTTGGGCGACCTTGACCAATTGAAATCCACAATGCAGTAAGTGACAACGTTGGCTCCAACTGGGGACAGTGCCTTGCTAGCAAGGTGCTGAGGACCTGCAGACCATTATCCTTTCCTTCCATTTATCATGGAGTTATTCTTAAACAAAATATAATTCTATGAAAAATGACTTTTTGATAATAAACTGAAAAAAATCAAATAACAATTTCAACACACACCGGATATTTACAATGGACAAGAGACAGATATCTCTAATTTTGAAAATAAAATTTTAGGAACTAACCATTTACAGGCAATTCCAATAGTTCACCATCCAAGTTTTCAAGCATGTAATTGTTGTTTCCCCTCTCTTCTACAATCTTGAAGGGCCCAACCATAGTGGATAAAATTTCCCATGCTTGCCTTTGTCTTCTCACTTGACATCCCATCTGAGAATTAAATATCCTTGCTGAAGAGGTCTGTTCTTAGCCTTCTTGTCAAACAAAGATTTCATCCTTTGTTGGTAGTTTGACAGTTTGGTCCCCACTTGCTCTCTATTCTCGTGAAGCTCCACCAACTGATTTATTCTTCTACTCAAGGTGCTAGGCTGTTCCCCGAATTCTTGCAACAACTTGGCTACTAGAATTGATAATTGGATAGGGAAGACAACAACCTTGCCATACACCAACTCAAAAGGAGTTTTCCCAGTGGATCTTTTAGGTGTTACATGGTTAGCCCATAATGCAAACTTTGGTTGAGAGTCCCAGTTCCATTGATTTTTAGTAATGGCCTTCTTTATAACTCTCACCACAATTTTATTAGAAGACTCAGCCAAATCGTTCCCTTGAGGGTAATATGTAGTGGAGTGTCCAATAATGATGTTGAATTTGAGGCAGAAGTTGGTGAAATTGATAGATTTGAAGACATGTGCATTATTAGTGATGATTTTAAAAGGACACCCAAAGCAGGACAATATGTTCTCCTCTATGATTTTTTTCACCATTGAATCAGTAACATTCTTAGCTGGGATAGCCTCTACCCACTTGGTAAAATAGTCAGTGGCTATTAAAATCCACTTGTTTTGGTCGCTAGAAGGTGGATTGATTTCTCCAATGAAGTCCAATCCCCACTGTCTAAAGTGTTCCTCTACATGCACATGAATCAGGGGGAGAGGAGCAAACTTCTATCTTTTAGCAAACAGTTGGCATTTTTGGCATGCCCTGACTTGAGAATAAACATCTCCAAACAACGTGGGCCAGTAGAATCTTGCCTTGAGGATTTTGTGTGTTGTTTCCTTCCAACTGTAATGTCCTCTACAGACGCCCTCATGGAAAACCTCAATTACTTCATGGGTTTCTCCCTCAACCACACATAGCAACAATACCCCC
Source organism: Pinus taeda (assembly GCA_000404065.3). Taxonomy (NCBI): domain Eukaryota; kingdom Viridiplantae; phylum Streptophyta; class Pinopsida; order Pinales; family Pinaceae; genus Pinus; species Pinus taeda. The sequence continues at coordinate 159,650 of APFE030052996.1, read as the reverse complement.
ACCTAGTCCTTCCAATAGAGTAATCCATTAGATATAATGTATTTTTGTGCTTGCAATCTCAGACTCTGATATTTAGATCTATCCAGTCCCAACGAGCATCTTAAGAATAAGAGGTAATGCACAATGTTCTTATGCCTGTGTTATCCCTCATATTTGGAATAGATCTTTTGTTCAACCATTTTAATTCTTTTGTGTTCATCCTCTGGATTGCCCTCCTCTGTGATCAGGCTTATTCCTAGAGCTTGGTAGTTGGATTCAGACATAATCTTGGCCAACCCTTGGCCTTTGATGAGCTTGGTAGGCCTTATTTCCAGCTCATATTCATGTATTTAGCTATCCATCTGCCCCTCTTCCCTTCATTGTCTCCCTGCACCGGAATGTCTTTGATTGCAGTCGTTGGGACAAATGCTATGATTTTGGATTGCAGCACATACATACGAAACGACTTCAGCGCCTTGACCAATGCAGAATCTTGTTTTCCAATATATCATACTTCAGCTTAGCGTCCCTCGGGACTTGGCTAAAAAAGGTTATAGGCTTCTTGTGACCATCTTTATTTTCTATAACAGAACAACAACAATGGAACGTGGAGAGGCAAAAGAAAAGATGTAGAAGGGCATTGAATAATTGGGGTTGACTAGCACTGGGGCCTCAGCCAAAGCCTCCTTGATCCTAGTGAAAGAATCACGGGGGACGGAGCTCCACTTAACTTCATTCTCCTTCTTGAGAATATCTTTGATACCTTTAACTATCTCGGCATACTTGGGTACGAACCGCCTTAAGAAATTTATCCTCCCCAAAAAGGCTTGCACTTATTTCTTGTTTCTGGGCAAGGGAATGAGGCTGATGGCTTTGACTCGTTCCGAATCAATCTTCACCCCTTCCTACGCTACTATGTGACCAAGCAACGTCCCCTCATTCAGGGCAAACTGATATTTCTTCGGATTCAGAGAGACTCCATACCATTTGCAATTCTCGAAAGCGAGATTTAAATGGAGGATATGCTCTTCATCAGTCTTAGAAAATATGGTGATGTCGTCCAAGTAAACTACCACAAATTTATCTTTCTTGCCCACGAAAGCTATGTCCATAGCTCTCTGGAATGCGATCAACCTAAATGGCATGCGGGTGTACATGAAGGTCCCCCACGAGGTGGTGAAAGCAGTTTTTTTCTGGTCCTCAAGGTGGATTGCCACTTGGTTATATCCTGAGAATGCGTCCATCTTGGAAATTCTGGCCACACCCACTACCTTCTGCAATATATTATCCATCTTGGGTAGAGGGTGGGTATCTTTTAAAGATGCCCTGTTTAAATTCTGGAAGTCCATACACAACTTATCTCTTCGTTCTTCTTTCGAACAAGGACCAAATTAGCCACCCAATCAGAGTATCTTAGAGGGACTATGATCTTGGCCTACAAAAGCTTCCTTACCTCCTTTTTAATGGAGGGCAGTAAGAGTGGGTTTATTTGTCTAAGTTTCTGTTTACATGGCTTTATCCCACTCTTCAGAGGAATCTTATGTTGAATAATATTTGTGTCAAACGATTTAAAATCATCATAAGACCAAGAAAATACATCTTTGTAAGTTTTGAACATATATAAATACCTCTATCTGTACTGCAAGGGGACTCCTTTGGACAACCTGATCATCTAGGGTTCCTCCTTTGATCTGATGTTGCAGTCTCTGACTTGCTTATCCTTCTCTGGGGCCATTGGTTTGGATGCTATGTCGTATTTATTGAAAAGCCTTTCTAGTGGAACAAGTCCATGAGGGATGTTGTTCCCTTTTAGTTATTTTTTTTTTGCCCCGCCACTGTGTCTTTCCACAGAGTGGCTTCTTGTTCTTGTCTTCTTCTTCTAGATTGATGGTGGAGTGGGCAAACTCCCCAATGACTTCTATGAATATTTTTACTTGCTCGTCATCTTCAAATACCTGCCTGTGTTTGACATTATCAGGTATTGAAGGTATGTGTCTGACTTTTATCTCGTATGTGTGGAGTGGATTCTGTGGGGACCTGAAAGTGCTTGCAGCTACCCCAAGAGAGTCAGCCATCCTATTTTCTTCCCTGGGCAGAACTTGGATGTTAAACGCCAGGAAGAAATTGTCGATTAAGTCCCACACTTCATTTCAGTACGTCCTCAGCCTGGGTATCTGGATTGGCATTGGTCTGGGATCTGCTTCACGACCAACTCAGAATCTCCATAGATCGATAAGCATTCAATGTTCATATTTCTCGCCGTTTGTAACCCCGGGATTAGTGCTTCGTACTCCGCTACATTGTTGGTTACCTCAAATTTGAGCTTGAAAGAGAGGGATATCATGCTGCCTTCCAGAGATACCAACAATATTCCAGCTTCGTTCCCATATTTTGAGTTTTCTCTGTCGAAGTATAGCTTCCATACCTTGTTTTCATTTAAATGTTGGTCTTTAAACTGCCTTGTCAAGTGTATTGATTCTTCTTCTAAGAGGTTCTCATCTTCCTCTAAGAATAAGCAGGAGATGTCATTGGCTTTCCCATGAACTGGGGAGTTCTCTGAACCTTTAGCTGGGGTCACAGTATTCACAAACCGGGATTCTCTGTACAACCTTCTTTGCTCACCTCCAAAAGTAGGAATGGTGGTACAAGTAAGGTCTAGCTTGATAGAATCACCCACCTTGGTACCCGAAGATCTGGATAAGAGCATTCCAAAGCGAGGAGGTATGTCTACCACCATTATATCCATGACCACACTTTTTACTGGGATCTAGGCTAAGTTTACCACCAGATCCTTTGTCATGCCTAAGCACTTGACTCTCTTGGAGTGAAAGGAGTATAAATCTTTGTATGGTCTGGTGATCTCCAAACCTAGTTGCTCCATTACTGATAATGGCATGATAAAGGTCATAGATCACCAAGGTCACATAAAATGGCGCAATAGAGGGATCCAATGCTTCCACATGCAGCCCAAAAAGAACCATTGGCATCTTCTCTTGGAGTTTTAAACGATCATGGGACGGTGCTAAGCCGGTTGGGTGCATGAATTGGGAAACTTGAGCTTTGTAATGAGGTTGCATTAAGAACTCAGTCAGAGGAACATGAATTTTTACCTTTTCCAGCTCCTTCTGGAGATGGAACGTATGTTGGGCCTTTTCTTCATCTTCATGCTCTTTTCTTTCTCCCTTCCCACTGGCAGTTGTCACCGAAATAGGTGCCTCTTTCTCTGCGTGTCCCTTAGGACCATTGCTCTCTTTATTTACCGAGACTCCTATCTTGGGTGGGTCAGGATGGAGCTTACCCTTCCCTTTGTCTGGGGCTAGAGGAACCACTTGGGGAGTAAGTTCCCCTTGTTGTTGTAGTTCTATCGTCCTCTTCTTCGAAGATCTTAGATTATACTTACGTTGTGGCTATTTTTGCATGAACTCCACAAACTATCTGTAATAATAATCCATATCTTCTTCCTCTGCTGCTGCTTCTCTGTGATGACTAGCCTCCAAGTGAGCCATATTCTCGTGTTCCTTTTCAGCAAAACCAACATACATATTTCCCTTCATCTCTTGAGTATCATATGATTGTTCGTCGAGACTATATTCCAAGTATAAGGGATGAGGAATATGATACAACTGCTCCTTTCTTTCTCTTGAAGGTAGTTGTAGTGGAGGCCTTCTATATTGCTGGTTATAGCTTCGGTTGTTGACTTGAGCATTCTTCCTAGAGAGGTTCTTGTTCTCGATTTCGAGCTTCCCAAGATTTTGTGATAAACTCTTAATGAGTTTGTCTAGATCTTCCCACTTTGGGTCTGATAATTCCCCAACTCGAACAGAGGAGGATGCCTCATGTTTTCCTCTTTTGGGTTCAACAGGTTCTTTCTTTGCTCTCGACTTCCCTACCGAGGCACGATTGGCTTCCACTTTGAGAGTATCGATCTAAAGTTGTTCCATAGTGGTATATTTCCTTTCTCTCAAGGTAAAACCAACATTAGAGTAAAAGGATCCTAAGAAAACCACATGAGCTACAGCTCGGGGAGGCTTTATGTCAACTGGTAGGTTATTGAACTGCTTATTGAATCTTTTGATAGATTCTTTAGTACCTTCCTTCGTCTTTTTCCTTATTTCATTGAACTCAGTGAAGAGGTACCGATGGTTCCTCTTTTCTCCCCATTTTTGGGTGAAAGAGTTTTTAAGTTGCTCCCATGTAGGGATGGAGGCATTAGGCATGGATTTGAACCATTTTCTAGCCTCTCCATCAAGGGATTGTACAAACAGTCTCATAACCACATCCAATTGTTCCACATTTATGTTCTTAGCAAAAGAACTGAAGGTTTCAATGTGACTTTATGTCATGTTATCATCTTCCCCATTGAACCTAGGCAAACTCTTTAGGTAGTCTTGGGGCATTGCACCCAGAGGTTGGGGTAGATCAAGAGGTGCATACTTATTGAGAAAAATGCCTGGGAGAGCCATCTGGAGGGAGATTCAAATTTTCTTGAGGGACTAGGGTTAAGACCATAAGGTTTGTAGGGGAAGGAGGGTATGCCCGGACCTTAGGAGTAAGTCCTAAATACCGAGCAACAACAAGATGAGAATTGGAAGAGGGAACTTCAAAGTCTGGTGAGATGGTAGCACAGTCTGGGGGAGTTTCTCTTTCTAGAATTTCTTAAAAATCAAATTTCTAGGGTCAGATACAAATGGAGCTCTCTGCTGGGATGTATCTGAGCGAGTATGAGGCCTTTTAAAAGCCAAGGTTATGAATGATAATGAGAGGGGTGTGGAGTTTCCAAGGTGATATGGATGCAATCATAATAGACTTTTATCACCTATTCAAAGAGTGTTTCAAATTCTCATATCCCAAGGGAAAGAATCCTTCAATAAGCTCCCCGACAATGGTGCCAAAAGATGTTGTATCTCCCAGAGACAACCTTGGATTGCTTCAAGACCAGTGCCTGGGCACATCTAAAATAGTGTGTCTCAAATGATTTATAGGAAACTAGAGACAACACTTATGATCTATAGATACATATGTACATAGGAAATAGGTTAGTTCATTTATCCAGAGAAATGAAACATAGATTTCTGATACTTCTTCACTAGTTCAGATCTTAGAAATAAGCCTAAAATTAGTGGAGGCCAAGAGCTTCAAGGTCTTACAACTTAATAATCTTTCGCAGAGTGGGTGAGTGAGGATAAGAGAGAAGAGTAACCCATCACATAGAGCATAAGGCTTCAAGACTTCTATATTCAGCACACAGGGCTTGGGGCAGTAAGAATTTCTATGCTTATTTGGGTTACAAGCATAAGTAATGAATGATGGGAGAACTGAAAGCTATGATTCATGTGCTACATATTTAAAGATCTAATCTCAATAGTCATCACAGTCATATACATAAACAATGTTCAAACAAATGAACCTTTGGAACAACTACAGGCATTTGCATTAACATATAGATACTAACGAATCTGTGAAGGAGCTTGAAACACATCTAGTAACAATAATTACATGAATTTGGGGAAGAAGCATGAACATAAAATGAGTTAGACAAAGGGGAACACATACTGTAATCCTTTGAAGAGGGAATCATCACTGTTTCCTTGATATTATGAAAATATCTGTATTGCAAAGGAAATACAATCTGAAATTATAACATGTAGTGTTTTCTCTAGAATTTCTGAGCCTTTTCTAAGTCTTGCTTTCCCCTATTTATCTCTAGAGGGGAGCAAGAAGCTACATTACAAAAAAATATCTATCTCCTAGATTCAACTGTTAAGTCGACTAGCTGTATCAATCGGGAATGTCTCTGTGGTCCAAAAAAGATATTACAGAAATAAATGCCTCATTAAAGGGAGGCATGTTACAGGACATCAAAAATGAATATCAGTCAAAGAGAAGCATTAACTGTCTTAGTGCCCATCCCGGTCATAACCAATGTTACAGATTGTAGTAGGTTTGTTGTATGGCCCTTTTGTGCTACTCAGTTGACTCCCATCACTTATGTTTTTACTGCTTGAAGGCCTTCCTCTGTGGAGTTTGGGTTGGCTCACCTGTTAGTGCTGGTATTTGCGGTCCTTTGCTGTGTAGAGAGATGAGGCTCCATACTGAGCCATTAATCCTTCTAAGTCCCTTGTACTGTTCCATCGTTGTGCCATGCTCTATTAAAGTCTTTTAGCTATCGGCCCATCTGCCCATTAAACCTATGTACCACACCATCATTGTCTTGAAGTAGCAGGTGATATGCATTCTTGTGTAACAACACAGACTCGTGGGCATGGGCTTTTTTCTTCTCAAACTAGTGAAACAGGCATTTTGGATTTCCCCCTTAGCCCCTCATATGACTTTCCTTATATGAACAAGAGCTGGAACTAGCGGCTGAGCCGTCAGGCACTAAGGCCTTTGGACCTGTGTCTAGAGACCTTTTCCTTTGTTATCGCAAATCCCGCATATTGGCACTTTAACTCTGTCTTACCTTGCTCTACCCTCTTTCCTTAGCATGGGCCGACAATCTGGATGTGAGATCCTTATGGAGCACACCGTAATAATTTATCGCATCCATGAAGTGAGTCATGCATATCACAATCGCTCTGCACCATTGTCTTTAGCCTTTTTCCCCTTAACAGCTGCGATCGTTAGTTCGTAGGGTGACGCCATCACTGCCACGTGTCATCCTATGAGTGGTGACACATGGCACTTGGAGATGGCCCCATTTCACCCTTGAACACATTGAAATTGGTGACATGTGTACTCTTCCACGTCATCATATGTACTACTGTGTCACTTGTCATACTGCCACATCAAGGAGAGAGAAAGGGGGTCGTCTGCCTTGGTTTTGCTAGAATTTCCTTTGTTAAATCATTTTAGCTCTCCCCTAACAATATGACACTATATCACAAATCGACCCCCGCAAAGTCTTTGAAGTTTTTAGAACCTACCAATGTGACGAGCTGCGGGATTGCTGTGATATGAGATTGCGCTACATGGGGGAGAGAGAAGGGGGGCTGCCTGCTCCTATTTTGTTCATCTTTCCTTTGTTAAATCATTTATCTGCCTTCCTAATGATACAACACTATATCACAATATCAACCCCCGCAAAGTATTTGAAGTCAGAACTCCGTTGATCCATAGATATTGCAAGATTACGGGATGTGGGAACCCACCACGTGGAGGAGAGAGGAGGAGGGTGTCCCGTTCTTGTTTTGGTCCCGCTTTCCCATGTTACATTGCTTTAGCCCTTCCCCAGTAATACAACGTTATATCGTAGATCGACCCCTGCAAAGGTTTGTTAAGTATGGAACCTGCCCATGTGACGAGTTGTGAGACTGCTAGGATGCGGGAACCTGCAAATCGGTCCTCGCACGATCTTTGGGGTTTGTTGTGACTGTAGGCTTGCGATGACAGTCGATTTGCAGGATTTTTCTCATATTTAGCCAGTTTTCTTAACTTGCTGGGTTTTTCCATGGTAATATTCAAATTTCTTTAATTGTGTCTCTAGGAGTCCATTTTTGGACTTCTATATACCATTGGAAATATTTTTCTGAGCACTAGGCATTGGAGGGGGGTTGATCGAGCCCTGAGATCTTATGTGGCATGGGATAGTGGATCCAAATTTCACTGATGTTGGGCAACCTTGATCAATTGAAATCCACAATGCAGTGAGTTACAATAGACTTATCGAAACTTTTTTCTTAAAAGACATTATGAAAACAACAAGTTCTGATATCCTTGGTCCCTTTTGTTTATCCCCTTTTTTCATTTCTCATCATAGGACCAAGGGTTGTGACTTGCTGCTTAGACTTTAGGTGCTAGGGAATTTTGTTCTTTCCGGGGGTCATTTTTCCTTTGTAAAGTGCTTTGCGCCCCTTGGTTCTTTAAACTCTTCTCAACCGTGTGCTAGCCCTAATATCAGAGCCCCCTTATCAGAACTTTTTCAAGTATCAACTGATGCAAAGTGATGACATCCTCAACCTCTGATATGTGATCTCCAATATGATGTCATCAGTTCCATGTGGCACCTCACGAGTGGTGACATGTGTCACCTAGATTTACCCCCTTAGGACCCCTCAAAATGCTACACGTGTCCTTCCATGCCTCCATATCATGCTGATGTTAGATGCCACTGTAGCTTTATTAGAACCAATCATATGCCACCATGTGTCTTGCAAGAGGAGAGAGAAAAGGGCCCGCCCACCTTTGGTTTTGGGATGAAATCCTTTGTTAATCCTTATTGGTGCTCCCTGATGGTTTTTAACGCTATCAAAACTTTTAACAATATCACAAATTTTAAAGGTTTTTACTTTTAGAAGTTTTGATCCTCTGATTGTCGATGCTCTAATGTTTCCGATCCTCTGATTGTTGATGTTATGACATTGCAATGTGCTGATACCTAACCTCCAATATGCCTGACTACAATGTTGCAATGCGCTAATATATTTGGACCTCCGGTATGCGATCACTGATATGCCTGACAGTCAATAACCTGATCTCTGATATTCTGATATGCCTTTACAAGGCTTCAATCCTTGAAACTTCATAAGACCATAACTTTTGATCTAGGAGTCCATTTTTGGACTTCCACATATCGTTGGAAATCTTGTTCAGATCACTTTCCAATGGAGAGGGTCCAATTTGGGCTTTGAGTCATTTTGAGGCTTGGAAGATGACTACAAACTTCTCTTCTCATTTACTCTTTGGACAACTGAAAGCACATTTTGTAGTAAGTGAAAACAAAACTAATCAATTACGACCCTTAAACTAGATTAGTTTCCTTGGCCTAGTTGGTTAACATCAGAAGTTAGGAAATGGTTCTGGTCCCTTTCTATAATTTGTAAGGAGTTGAACAAGACTACTCATGTACATTAATCGAGAATCAATTGTGACAGAAATTAAACATTATTTTATCCATATCATTCTTTGAAAACGTTGAACAAAGTAAAAGTTAACCAGACCCAATATGGCTTGACATCGCAAAATCATGTTATTGACTATATTGCAAATTGAATATTGTACAAATCAAAAGATTTAGTGTAATGAAAGTACAAATGTATAAACCCTATGGGTTAGGGTTAACAAAATAATTTCTCATACAAGGGTTTATAACCCAATTTAGCATTAAGAAAAAATATGCATGTAAATTTAACGATAGTAGAGTGAAAAGAATTTCCAAAATATGTCTGAATGTTGTAATCAACATTCCCATCATAGTAGTCACAAATTATCCTGATAAGGGTTAGGGTTTCTTAACTGTATACAAGGAACAACCAAACCCCATACTTAAGAGTTTATTCATCTACAAAATACGAGATTGTTGACAAAAGCTCGGTTGTAGAGTATGTTGGTCTGTAATATAGGAGGTGGGTATATAAGGGACCGATACTTGTTAAGTTGGGAAAAAGTGCAAGCCTTAACAACTAGGTCACAAGACAAACCTACAACCAAGAGTAGAATGAGATTAGGAAGATAGTTGCTAAACAAGAAATACATATGAAAGAAAACAGTGGATTGTAAGGGTAAAAACCTGATGGCACAAAAGAGGCCCAATTACCCTACATGCCCTGCAAAGAAATTCAAATACTCAATGTTATTCCAAGATAACTAAAGAAACACGCAATTAAAGGAAAACACAGTAATGGAATAAAAAAACAAACTATCTTGTCGATGCACTGACCTGGTGTTAAAGCTACACGACCAACTATTTCCAATTGAGAAACGTTGAATGTTGTCGCAACCCCCATGGCAAGAAATTCTTAGCTGTAGAGCACATTCTCCTCAGAACCAAAAGTGCAAATGGGCAGAGATGACCGAAGAGGGGAGGGGGGTATTTACCTTCATAATTCCTCCACTCTCCACGATCGTCCGATCTAAACCTTAACATCTATGTCATTGGATCACCCAACGCATGAAACATAGACAACACCATAGTTAATTCATATAACATAACTAACAGCTAGACATTGAGAGAACTCCAAAAGGATTACATAAAACATATAACCAAGTTACCAAGCTTGAGTAGCAAAGTTGAGTTTTATATCGAGTTTTTGAAAGGGACAACCAATACATTAATATAAAACAAATGCACAAATCCCAATCGATCCCATTATCGATAGTTTAAAACCCTTAATAGTATATCAAAAAAAATATAAATTGATATAAATAAAGTGTAAGTCGACAATGCTCATACCGTGTGGCTTAATAACCCATAAACCTAAATATTGAGATACCTTTGTTAGAAGAAAAAAAATGGGGCATAACTAGATTAGATATATCATATTATTACATGCTTAGTTAGAAGTTGTTTGAAATCCAAGTCAAAATTGTTGTTAGCAATAAATTGAATTCTAAGTAAAAATAGATCTTTTTATTATTATTTTATAAGTCCTAATAAGGGATATGCTACATTATTCTTAAAAGTATGTGTTAAAAAGGATTTTTGCTCCCTAATGGGCTAGGTATCCTTTAGATACCATAATATAAGATGATGTAAATGGATAGGGGATTCTATTAGGACACTTGTAGTAATCTATTTACTCCATTTTATCTCATATTGCTCAAATTGAATATTACAAATATTGAGAGCAAACATTGTTTATTTTTAAGTCGTAGGCATTTTTTTATTGTGAAGTTCTATGAGGTAATATTGTAGAGATTTATAGGCCGACAATGTAGAGATCTTCCACATGACATTCTTAAAAGTCAACCCTTTGTTTAACAGTCGGCCTCCCCCCTCCCCCTCCATTTAACGTCGTCACCCTCCACCCTCTATTTAATGTCGTCAATGTTCCTTTACATAGTAATGTGCAAATACTAATTATACATGAGAATGTTATGTCTCATAAAAATTAAAAATAATAGAATCTTTGCTCTCCACTCTATCCAAAATATGTTATGTTGTTTTAAGTGAATATTACAAATAGTAAATAAATATTATTTAATTTTATACCATTCTAATAATATATTAGGTCTCAATCAAATATTAAATTTTATTTATTCTCTAAAAAAATTAATATTTATTTAATATTAAAATATTACCAATACTAAAAACAAATAAAAGCATACATAAGGTATTAATCTCCCGTCACACTATTAAGTATGAATACAAAATTCTTTTTAATATTCCAAAATAGAATTTTTTTCTAAAACTTTAATATTTATTTTATATTAAAATTTACAATACTCAAAAATAAAAGCATAACATAAGGATATTAATGTCCCGTCAAATTATTATTATATAAGCCAGAAATACAAAAAATTCTTTTTTAATATTCCCAAAATTTAAATTAATAAAAGGGTTTTGAAAACCATAACATAAAATCTAACTGCTCCAAATTCATTGACTTTATACGGACAGCTAGAGGGCAGGGATTGATAAAATACTAACACCCCAAAACGTCACTTCTTCCCTGTTAAAATTTGCCGTTGTTATCCCTTCACAGCGCTTTTAAAAGGAACACGTGACCATCCATGAATTTCGAAATTATGCATTTACTTACTCATCCGAGTACCCCAGTTAAATATGGTCACGAGTTCGATCCCGACAGGACGACCCTACACATCTCCAACCGCAGTAATTGAGGCATCTGGTTGCGGCTCCTTTAAGTCAAAGAAACTATAATGAAGCGAATGCAGCGCTGAGAACATTATTCAGTACGCGTTTGATTAAAGAAAGGTAACTAGCTTTCAAAATCTTAAATTGCAAGCAAGGTTGTTTCACGCTCATTATTCAGTCAATTGCAGTAAAATTTTTGAATAAAACTCCGTCACGGGATGCCAGGGAATGTTATTAGGGAGATTAAAGAAACTGTTTCGCAGGGTAAAATATTCATAAGCGGCGGAATTTGAAGTTTGTAAGAGTTAATATTTAACGCAAGGAATGAAATTTTGAGGATAAATATCAACTAATATCTCTGAAAATAATTGTTTCAATGAACAGTTATTTTTCAAGAAAGAAAAATCGTACATGTATTGAAAATAATTGTTTCAATGAACAGGAAGGAAAAATCGTACAGGTATTCATTACTGAAAGTCATGTTTACATATTGTTCGATAAGCATGATTTTGAGGATAAATATCAACTAATATCTCTGAAAATAATTGTTTCAATGAACAGTTATTTATCAAGAAAGAAAAATCATACATGTATTGAAAATAATTGTTTCAATGAACAGGAAAGAGAAATCGTACATGTATTCATTACTGAAAGTCATGTTTACATATTGTTCGATAAGCATGCTTTCCAAAATTAAATGGATCATCCCTCAAAAAGTGAGAACATATGAAACATATGCCTCATATCAACTGCACAGCAGAGAAAAATTTAAAACATAAACACTATATAAAGAGTTCTTAAAATCTGGCAAATAAAGTAGCAATATCAAACACTGTATAGATTGTGCCTGTGACGTTTAACAACCGAAATGTCTGTAGAAAAACTTCTATGTGCCACAGACCAATGGGATGATGCCTCGCCCCCTGCATATATGCCATGTAAAGAATCGCCCCAGGCGGAATAGAGAGCCCCTCTTTTGATAGAACATCGGCATCTTTGTTGAATGCACTGTGATAAAAGTCTCTGAGAATTTTTATTTACGTTTATGAATGGAAATTTGAGAGTAGATATACGTTTATGAATGGAAATTTGAGAGTAAATATTTTATTTTTATTTTTTTGCTTCATGAAAACTGTTTACTGCTACATGTACAATCAATTTTACATTAAGTGAACATAGCATTGGGTGTGGATGATTATTTAGGTCCAAGAGCAGGCACAACATAAATGTATTTGTTAGTTTTTGTAATTTAATAACTTGAAAATATAGATAAAAAATTTGGGGATATATTGAGAAATTGTGGTGAAAATTTTATAATTTCAAAATATAGATAAAATTTGGAGATACATTTAAAAAGTGTGGTTAAAATTTTGATGTTAGAAAATTTAAATATAATCAGGTAAATAAGCCTCGTCCCGTGCTTGTTCAGACTTTCATTTTATATTTAGGGTTAACAATGTATAAAAATAGATAAAATTTGAAGATATATTTAAAAATTATGGTTAACTAATTAAATAAACTACTGTTTGTTAATTATTTTCTGCTATTTGGTTGTGGTGAAAGATATATTGAAATGATATGGGATAAAAAGAAATTCTAAAATTTGGCTGCCTGAAAGAAATATTGAATAGTATTATATAATTTCTGAATTATCCATTAATTTGAAAATATATTTAAAAATTATGATTGATGAGAAAATTAATTATATATTTAATATATTGATTATTTGAAAAAATGTAAGCCAGATTTGTGTTTTATTTTATATTTTTTAACTGGATTTTTCATTTCCTTCAAATTTATATTAAAGTGGAAGAAAGTGGAGAACAATATGTTTATTGTTTATGGAAAATGGAGGAGATAAAACTTTTTTTAAATTTTTTAAATTTTTTTTTTAATATTTCAATTATATATTTTATTGAAAATTATACAATTTATTATAGATTTATTTGTCATAATTTAAAATTATTGTTTAATATTTTCCATTATAATTTTTTATTATTTTTTGTTTTTAAGGTTATAATATTTCATTTTAGAATGTGAGGTTTTCAAAGATAACATGGAAAATTATGTAAATATGTTGCCAGCTAGCTCTTGGGATAATCTATTTACAGGGGTTTGTTGAGAAGTTGGGAGCATTTATTTTGAAACTTCATTGAAAAATGGCCTAATACATCAAGTAGATGAAGACATTTATTTTGAAGCTTCACAGAAAAAGGGCCTAATACATTATCATCAATTTAGCGAGGAGATTGTTGGTAGGTTGGGTCAGCTCATCATCTATTGACTGAATTGTAAAGAGCCAAAAAAGGGAGCTAATGGTCTCATAGACTATTTTTAGTCTCGTGGACCTTAAAATATCATTTCATTTCATTTCAAGCAGATAAAGAAGCAATCTGTCCCATAAGCTATCTTTAGCTTTATGGATTTTAAAATAATTTCTTTCTTTCTTATAATTTACTTTTTAAATTGTATTAAGAAAATAATTATTGACTCTTATCTCTAAATATGAGTTTATGTGTTACTATTATTTAAAAAAACCACACCACTTAAAAATATCTATTATTCATTAATAATCTAATTTTTAAACTATTAAAAATTTAAATTTTAATTTTCATATTAAAATAATTATAAATGGTTTTGCTGAAATAATATAAGAAACCAATAACTTTTATAAATATTTTTGTAATTATTTTTAATAAACATAATAAGATATTACTGTTTCAATTATAATATAACCTTAATAAATTTATTTAATTCAATTATTACCATCGTTAAATATTTTATTTACCAATGTAAATTATTTAATTTATTGCATTAGATATTGTTTTAATAATCCCCGAAAATACATGAGGTTACAAGGTGTTTTCAGGATATATGTTTTAAAAATTAATTTGTCTTTATGTTTAATAATGTATATATGATATAATTTGATGATATATTTAAGAAATGTAATATATATATTTTTAGTGTAATTAGATAAAATAATTTTTCCTTAAGCAATATAATTTCTAAATAAGATTGTAATTCTTTTATTGTTTAAGATATAATTTTGAATAAAAATAAATTTAACTGCTTAAAAAATCACTTATTCATATTTGTAAATCCAACCCCTTCCCATTATAACTTTTATCTAATTTTGAACGAAATTAACTTAAAAAAGGAAAAAACCATTTAGTTAATTTAATTAGATTCTAAATGGAGTTAAGCGATTGCAGTTAAAGAATTTATTCGTGAACATACATGGTTTTGACAATTTTTTGTATTTAGGATTCATGATTGATATATGTTTGCTGTTATACTTTAATTTATGGTTAAAATATCGCTTTTCAGAAATGTGAAGTACTTGGGTAAATAAGGAATTTTGAGAAGTAATTCGATTAATATTTTACACTCAGGTGTCGCTGCGAGTAGGCCTGGTAAAAATTATCATTTAATATAATATGATTAAGCTGTCAATTGACAGAAGTGTTACCTAGAGCAGGTATGATTGCCAATGATGGAAGAATTCAAAACGCTGAAAGGCCTGCGTTGTCCTTCACAAAAGGTAAGTTGGAGATGTACTTGATGATACAGCAAAAGTCTTCATCCTCAACTGCCAGATCAACTTGTCAAATGTCTTTCAGGAAATAAAAAGGTTGTGAAAATTCAGAAGCAACCTCACATCTAAAGTGATGTGAATTCGTCAAGCTTGGTTATGCAGAGGTGCAGTCTGCAGATATGGGGAGCACTAAGGTCATTGTTTGCGACAATGGCACGGGGGTATTCTCTCATCTTTTCCTCCATATTCTTCATTTGGGCTGCCTGTTGTACACGTCAGTTGAAGCACTCTTTCGTGGACATTATTATTGAAATTGCCACTCAAAAATGGATTTCAACCAATGTTGAGGAATTGATATTCCTCAAGATGCTTCCATATTTGGAATGCCGTAGTAAACCTGAAGATTGATACATATGGCTCAATAGACACTGAATTTTATTGCCAGCAGGAAATGCTTTTTAGAAGAAGTGCAAAGTTTCCATCTAATGCCTGAATTTTACTTTCTGCAAAGGAAATACATGTTTTGGGCATGAAGACCAAGCCTTAAAATTTCTCTGTTCTCAAAGTTGATCTTGCTGATAGTTCATCAGTGGGCATATTTGAAAATTTTACTGATTGGCGGCAGCGTCATCTTTTCCTCTGCTTTTTCTTTGCTTTATGGTGCAGCGGCATGCAAGACTTAAATTTGGGAGAGTTGTTGCCTTCTTTTGGTGTGCCACAACCTTGATCTTGTTGATAGCTTAAATTTGGGACAGTTATTGCCTATTTTTTTTATGTGCCACAACCTTGAGCTTGCTGATAGTTCACCAATTGGCATAGTTGAAAATTTTACCAATTGGATGCAGTACGATCTATTTCTTTGATTTTTCTGTGTTTATGATGGTACTGACCTTCAATCCTTGAAAAATTGGTCTGTTGTTGCCTTTATAATTTTTGGTGTGCCACGTTGTAGGTTATATAGTAGGCGGGATGCTTGTGCATGTCGTGGCTGCCTTAGTAGCACCATTTTTCTATTTGTAGATTCCTGAACGGAAATACTGTGTTATCTAATAGCGAAAGGGAAACATTTCTGATCAAAATTACACATTTTTTCTTTCGCAGTTTCTGTGTGTTTTCCTTTAAATGGTAGAATGCACTGCAAAAATGAAACTGTCAAAAATATACATATCGTAAAGTATATATATACTAGGATAATCTCTCTTAAAAGATTGTGCGCATATATACGACGAATTTACCATATACATTAAAAATCTATATTCATTAGGAATATATTTATAGAATAAAATATGCTTAATATATATATATATATATTCTCAGAAAAAAT
>APFE030052996.1:111838-142967 GCA_000404065.3 Pinus taeda | reverse complement strand
CAGAAAAAATATTTATATTCCAAAATCAAGATATACATATTGTCAGTCTAAAAATCACACAAAACCAAAAGCCACACGGTGATAGACTCTATAGCTTCAACCGATATAAAAAAGTGGACCATCATTTCTAGTTCGTTCCAACAAATCTGACCTTCAGACTGGAGACAAAACTAAACAGACTAAGAAATTTAAGGCTCATCCACATCAGACCAAAATTAAGACTTAAAATAGAAATTCTATGCTTTCAGATTCCTAGTTATCGACAAATTTATATACAGCAAAAGAACCACTTGAACACTCCAATGCTTCCTTGGAGATCTTATCTGCTAGTTGATTGAGCTCACGATAAATGTGGGTAATGGGTGACCATTCTAGCTCCTGAATGCACTGCCAAATTGGAGACATCAGGGATTGAAGCCGCACATTCTATATAGAAAACATACAGTAGCTCCGTCAATAACTATTTTAGATTCCCCATCACTTGCAACCTCTTCAAACCACAAGCATTTGCCAAATAAAGAACAGCAAACAACGCTGAGCACTTAGCCTTTGAATTGGAGCCAGGACCCAGAGTATCTCTGATATGAAAGAAATTAAATGCCTCTACATACAAATCACCAATGCCACACCTGGGTGGATGCCCTTGGCTGGCCCCATCAAAGAAACCCCATGGGGTATCAGAGTCCAGTGGAGGCACAATCAGCATACCATCTTTCTTTGGTTTAGGATTGCACTTGAAGTTCCTCATGAGCTTCACCATCAGGCTGGTTACCACTTCTGCTGGAAGCTGCTTATCTTGAACACACTGATATTGTGAACCCACCATACAAAATAAACAAAATGACAAGGCATAGAATCATAGGTAAAGACAGCTGTATCCAATAACCAACCTTGGACACATAGCTCTAAGCTCTCCTTATTCCAAGATACCTTCGGATGATTTTTTCTTTTCCACCAGACTTTAGACCTGTTATGAAAAGGGGCATTTTACACACAAGTGGTAGATTGATTCTGCCACCCGATAACACAGAGTACACTAGGTAGGAGCTATCCACCCACATTTGAGTCCAATGTCCCATGTAGGTAACATGTCGCTCAGCCAGCCAGAGAACAACTTTGAATTTCCATAGGCCTGTTACCGCTCAAACTAGCAGGGTATCTAAAGGGGATCCCTAAAGGGCAAATGCTAGACCAAGGGCAACAAATGGAGACTTAGCCCACTGTCACCTCAGCGAAGGCTCCCTACTATTTATGGACTTTCACCGTTGGGAGGAGACCCGGTATGTATGGAGTCACAAATGAAGGATAAATCAACAAGTGGATATAAAGTGACCCAAATAATCCCTTTCCAGAAGAGGTTCAAGAATAAAGCTTGCTTGCTTCCTAAGCAAGGTACAATGTCTTCTAGGAGAAGGATGGGAGGATTTGAGGGTTAGGTTTAGGGAATATGACTTGAAAGAGTTTCTCAATCCCTAATTTCCTTATTGAAATTGGTATGCTGGATGGTTCTTGAAGAATTGTCTTTTCAAAGGAATGGGACCACACGGGATCAAGTGGACCCAACCTAGGTTAGGAGGTAAGAGTTTAGCAATCAAAGATATTCTTAACCTAGACAAGAAGGGGGAGAGGATCAAAGAAAGGATTTTCACTTAAAGGTGTTGATTTGATCCTATGAGGCACTAGCCTTGGGGATACCAGGGCAAAGTTTGATCTCGGAGCTAGGACTTGGCTTTTCTCACAACTCCATTGTCGGAATGGATTCAAAATTGGAGGTGGCCTTGAGGAGACACCAACGCAGGGGATGCTAGGAGATCAAACTTTTTGGAGGGCTATTTTGTCGGGGAAATAATGCCCTAGGTGACCCAACCTAGATAGACCTAGGAAAAGGTGAAAAGGAATTGATTTTGGGTGACCACCTCTTGGTAGATCAGTGCCTTAGTCTCGGGAGAATGGATTCAATGATAAATATGAATGAGGAATTTGTTTCTTAGTCAAGGAGGCCTTCAGACTACCTCGCTAGCCTTCTAGGGCAAAGGAAAGGAACCTTACAACTTTTATATTTCGACTTGCAAAAGGAGATGGCTTATGAAGATGAATTCGTTGTTAGAATTATCCCTAGGAATTTTCATTCAAATTACATGGCCCATATATTGAGAGATGCTATATAGAGACAAAATTCCACAATTTAAGCAGTAAATGCAGGCAACAATTAGCCCTAAACATAGCAAAAATCCCAATCCAATATATATGACAAAGTAAAACAAGAATAGCATTAAAATCATGTACTTACATGTAATAGAACATATCCAACCATCCACAATTTGACAATAAAGAAGCTCCAAGAAAGGATAAACCAAATCCAAACATCAAAATTCATCCATAAAGCTCCAATTCATCTTCCAAGAAAAAGTGTGAAATTCTCAAGAGAGAAGAGATCCAATCCAAAGTGTTGATTTGCAAATAAACTCATATCACTTGTATTTATACACTAAGGGGGAGTTTGAATTAGTCTCCTAGGCCTACATAAGCCCCAAAAATAAAATAATGTGCTAACAATCCAACTTTTGGTGACAAGCCCACCAAACTAGCTTACAAATGAAATAATAAGCCTCTTAAGAGGTCAAATGATGAATAATACATGTCGTAGGGGCCTCCAAGTGGCCTGATGAGGTCCATAGGTGCTATAATGAAAAATAGGACCCTCAAAAGTGATGGACAAGGGGTTGGCCATTTGTTCTCCAACAATAAACTTGTGGTGCTCCTAGTGGGTGTGGGGGCACAACAATAACCTCATGGGTCTCCAAATGAGTCGAAGATCCTTGCAGATCATTTGTAAGGGCTCTGATGATGCTGTATGTGATGCCACATCATCCTACAAGTCATGGGTCAGCTGCCAGGTGCATGGTACATCTGTGGGGCCGGCTGGGCAAAGGTGAACCAGTTGCATCTTCCTTGTCCAATAGGTGAATCTCGAGCAATCTCTGAATATCCTTGGGAATCCATGGCGTGTTGTCTACTTTGTGGAGGCCCACGACTCTCAACACACCCTACATGTGCCGATGTAGCCCTCTGGAGGATTAAGATCTCGTATAGGGAGACCAAACTCAAGATGTCGACCATCTGCAATCCTGCATAAGATCCAATCTGTCCCCTAGCCTTCCAGTACAACAAGTCATTAGAGAAATCGAGTAAATGAGCTTACCAACCATGGACCACAGGTGGGGACTTCATAATGGCCTACCCTTTCATAATGGGCTTCGAGATATGCCAATGTATCCCAAACACCAAATGGGGTTAACCAAGTATCCTATTAGGTGGTTTCTACTTCTAGAGTGGATAATATGTTCAAAGTACATTCTTTAAAATGTGGTGGTATGTGATAGATAGGTGAAAGAAGTAGGAGATGAGAAGCGCAACCTTGAGCCACACGTTGGAGTGCGAGGGTAGCTAATATAAAGGGAAGCCCACACTTGGGTTTATAATGTATATGAGGGAGCAATTGTGGTACGTGAGGTGCCTCAACCTTGATTTTTCCACCCTTCTTTATATGCCTTTTGCCTTTTATGATTTTTCTTTGACTAACTGCTCAGGGTGTTAGTTTTTGGTAGCATCGGAAGTGCTCTAGCCTTGAAAATTGGTGGAGAGGCTAAGGCACATGAGTTCTAAAGAACCCAGAAACCGTTTGGTGAAGTTCCACCCGGATTGTATTTTATTAAAATAAATAATATTTTTAATGGAGTTTCGAAGAATACTGATAGAGGGGTGGAGAGAGCTTGCAAAGAGGCAGTGCAGTAGCCGGAAGAGCTGATGCTGGGCCAGTCTGGGCCCACTCATCCCTGACGCAAAGTCAGAAGGGCCAGCGCAGAACAGAAAAGTTGCCTGTCACGCAGAAGCCGAAATTGTCGGGAACATTCGGGATAGCTGACGCAGAGCCTGAAAGGCTAATGTGGGGGGCCAGCGCAGAAATAGCCGGGGTTAGCCAGTCTTGTGCCAGATCAGCTGAAATTCTACCAGGTGAAGTGAGATAAAACTCACTCAGATTTTTTGCCAGTATTTTTGCCTGTAAAGGATTGCTAGATGAGCATCCTAGATTTGTATTCAGATATTTCTCCTGCATGATAATAAACCCTCAGAACTATTGCTTTGGTTTTCACGCATTGGGTTTTTCCAGGGACTATTGTGTCCAAAAATAAGTGTGTCTTATGTATCTTGTTGTTTGCTCTGTTTTCTGTTTCATGAGATCAAATATTTAATTAGCGTAGGCTGCAGAAGTAATGTTCCTCAGTATTCAGAAGAATAACTTGATGAATGTAATTTACAAATCAAGTAGGTGAAGTAGATTCAGATTTGCTGCAGTAGGGGTTCCTTCAGTGTAGGAATTTTCACATGATATCAGAGGGTTGACTTTGAAATAGGAAGAGCAGATCCAATGCTGAGCAGTGAGGCCGAAAGCTGCACTTTACAGCAATTTGAATCCCCTTGAAGGGATTGCACAGTCCTTGCCAGGAAGCAAATCCGAGGAAATCTCTCTGAGTGAGACGACAGAGAGGTACGATTTCCAGTTCGTGGGTTTGGAGAGGCAGAGGGAGTGACGCAGAGCCTCACCGCAGTGCTTGAAGGGTGCAGTTTTTGTTGGGGCAAAAATCCGCTGGAAAAGAACAAAGACACATAGAAGGGGAATTTTCTCCTTAGAGAACTTTATGCCAGAAAGTTCGAATTTCTCACTTGCTGAGCAGCTGAGTAGTGGTAAGCAGTGACTAGAGGAGTTAGTTCAACAGTTGGGTGAGATGGCATCGCATGGGCTCAGAGATTGGGACAGATTGGATGGAGCCTCCAGCTATGTCAAATGGAATACCAAAATCTTAGCTATTCTGGAGGAATATGATCTCGAGGCCTACATCAAAAGTGTTGTAGTTGCTCCTGCTGACAATGATCAAAAGAAAAAGTACAAGGCCGAGCAAGAGAAGGCAAAGAGGATCATTCTCGATGGAGTTCGAGATCATGTGGTCTCACAGTTACAGGGAAAAGATATAGCCTGGGGGATGTGGGAGGCCTTGTCGTCACTATATGAAGGCTCTTCCGAAAAGTGGAAGATGTATTTAGAACAGAAGTTGCAGCTGACTTTGATGCAGAAAGGAGAAGGGGTGAACCTCTATCTTCAACGTCTTCAGGACACTAGAGACCAGCTTGCTGGAGTGGGGTCCATTCCTCAACCAACTTGCGATGGTGAGGATAGCCCTGAATGGAGTCTCGGATGAATGACAAGTTTTCGTCCAAAGAATATTGGGCAGATAGAAACTACCTTCATGGGAGGAGATGTGGGTGGCTCTTCAACAAGAGGAGTTAAGGAGGGACCTAGTGAAGGTCAACCTCAGTGGCAGTAGTGGGAGTGGCACAAAGACGAA
Organism: Pinus taeda; assembly: GCA_000404065.3. Classification (NCBI taxonomy): domain Eukaryota; kingdom Viridiplantae; phylum Streptophyta; class Pinopsida; order Pinales; family Pinaceae; genus Pinus; species Pinus taeda. Next base: position 137,562 of record APFE030052996.1, on the reverse strand, counting down.
GGAGGAGGAGAACGCAACTCTAGCATCGAAGGGACAGCAGAAGCTGAAGCGAAAGAAGGACATTTAGAAGGTGAAATGTTTCAGTTGTGGCGAGATGGGCCACTCTGCATCCCAGTGTCCTTTGAAGAAAAAGGACAAGGATGAGAAACATGATCCTAAGGCTGCTTTAGCAAATATTGACAAGTATGAGTTTGCCATGAGTGCCCACGCATCTCTAGGAGGGAGATGGGGCGATATTGAGCTATAGTTGAGAGGACTACATGTGGGCAGGATCCTTGAAGAGTCCACCTCTTGGATCAATTCCTTGCTACGGGAGCCCAAGATTCAACAATAGTGAGATGGACTTAGTGTCAGATGATGCAGTGGAGTGTTTGGAGGACAGGTCCAGTGGCTTGGGACCAGAGACTGATCAACGCAGAGCAAGGTTGGCAGCGGTGCAGATGGCACAGTGCGGAAGTCAACAGCTGTAATATTCCTAACCCAGAATATTCCACAAAACCCCAGCAAAACTCCAACCAAATATATGCAAATGATATAATAACCTAGAAGTGATAAAATAACAGTGGAACAGTATATAATAATGTAAACTGGAAATATAAGCAGATACACAAAAATGTAGCAAGAAATGCTTAGCCATTTTATTATACTGAGCAATAAAACGAGTACAAGAGGTGATCAGAGATATGGCACCTTGACTTGCACAAGGCAAGTGAAGAAATACTCTCAGAATGACAAGAATGGCCTCTTTGCGTGGATGTTGTCGCTGCTAGAAAACAGATGATGATTTGGGCTATTCCCCTCGGAAAAAGCTGAGACTCTAGATTCGGGCTCTACTCAAGAAACCCAACAAAACCCGGAAAGCTTTCTTGGAATGGCCGACCCTCGAAAAACACCCTCTTGGGGTTCTGCGCAGTTTCTCAATGCCCTATGCTGCCACTGAAGAAAACCCCTCTAAACTCTGCCTGAAACCCTGCCAAAAATCCTCCAATGAGACAAGAGCTAGACCCTGCTCAATCTCCCCGCATAAATCCATCTGCAAACCCCAATCCAGCACTGCAACCAAAAGAACTGCGTCCTTCTCCAAGTGCTACGCAGTCCTCCAAAAAGCTGATAAAACTGCTGCTGAAATGATGATAAAAATACTGCCGCAATACTAATGGAAATACCTTGCCCGAGCAGGCACTCGAAGTCCCCCGGGGCTAAGGGTGAGATCTCCGAACGGAGACACTTGATGCACTAAACAGTGCCGCAGACTAGCTAAATAGCCAGCGTGCTCAGAAGTTGAAACGATTAGCTCAAAATGCACATAACTAAATGATCCAAAATGAGGGGGCTCCTATCTATTTTATAGCCTCTGCCTCTCACAATCCCTAGGCTCACCTCCTCCTGCGTGATTCCCCTCTTGCCACGTGTTCTTTTCCTCCTGCGTAGTTCCTCCATGTGTTTGTGTGGGCTCCATTTCTGCGTCCCCCTTTGGCCCCCTTGGCTCCCCTTTAAGTCACAACATTGGGCTACCTAGGAAGTGACTTTTTATTCTAAAGTGAGTTATGTTCCCCCTTCCTCACTTTTTATTTACAAATAACTATAGAAGGCAAAAATCGAACAAAATTGAATATTCCAATTAGCCATAGCTAATTAGGAATATTACAGTCTCCTCTGGCAAAATGTTGCTTTTCCTCAAGCAACTGAAGTGATGGATGTTGTAAGATCTTCTCACTCTCCCAAGCGGCATCCTCATCCGGCAAATTCTTCCACCTCACCAAGAATTCCCGGACCGTCTTTCTCTGCAGTTGCCTCTCCCTAGTGTCAATGATAGCCTCCGACTGCAATACCAAATGCCGCTCATCATCCATGGGTGGTAGCTCATCTGTCACGGTCATCTGCTGCCCCAATGCCTTCTTCAGGAATGATACATGAAAAATGTTATGAATCTTGCTGCCTTGGGGTAGCTCCAACTCATATGAAACCTGTCCAATCCTGCGTATCACCCTGTATGGCCCATAAAAGCGGGGCTTGAGCTTCTTAGCCCCCTTCTGCTTCAGTGATGACTGTCGGTATGGTTGTAATCGTAGGTAGACCATGTCCCCTACCTCGAACTGCCTCTCCACCGTACCCTTGTCGGCATACAGCTTTTGCTGGTTCTGCGTTGTAGCCATGTTATCCTTGAGAGCTCAGAGGATATCCTGACTCCCTTAGATCCAAATCTTGGCTCTAGGAGCCCTGCTATCACCAAACATCACGTTGACAAAAGATAAAGGATGATACCCATATAAGGCATAGAATGGTGACATACCAATGGACATGTGATGTGAAGTATTGTAGCAGTACTCCCCCAGATGCAGCCACTTCAGCCATGCTTGTTGCTGCCCACTAACATAGTTACGCAAGTAGCCCTCCAGCCACTTGTTAACTATCTCCGTCTGCCCGTCCGTCTATGGGTGATAGCTAGTACTCGGTGTCAACTCCGTCCCCACCAATTGGAAAAGCTCCTGCCAAAACCCGCCCATGAAACGGCTGTCCCTGTCACTGACGATGGTTTTAGGAAGACCATGTAGCCTGAAGATCTCCCTGAAGAAAAACTCGGCCACCTGTGCTGTTGTATAGTGTGTGGATATGGCAAAGAAATGTGTGTACTTTGTCAGTCGATCAACGACGACAAAGATACAATCCTTGCCCTGTACCATGGGCAACCCTGTGATGAAGTCCATCGAAATGCTCTCCCATTTCCCCTCCGAAATGGGAAAAGGCTGTAATAAACTCACGGGATGGCTCATCTCTCCCTTGTTCTTCTGGCAAACATCGCACTCCCGGATGTGCTGGAGCACGTCCTCCTTGAGGCCCTTCCATGAGAACCTCTCTATAATGGCCCTGTAGGTTTTGGTAAATCCCTGATGTCCTGCCAAAGGTGAATCGTGCGATGCCTGGAGTACCTTCTTCTTGAGTTGTGACCCCTCAGTCAAGAAGATCTGGTCCCTGTAATAAATGATCTCATCGACCACCCTGTACCTGTCATCTGCCACCTGCCCATCTAGAACCTCACATGCAAACCTATCCTTGGAGTACTCTACTAAGAGTCGAGCCCTCCAATCTGTATCCAAGCTCATAAGAGATAACGTTGCTGGTCTACGTGAAATGGCATTTGCCACCATGTTGTTCTTACCCTTGACATACTCAATGTCAAAGTCATATGCTTGGATCTTACTAATCCACTTTTGCTGCCTCTCCTGTAGCTGCTTCTGCTCCAAAAAGAACTTGAGGCTGTTGTGATCAATCTTCACCCTGAACCTGTTGCCTACCAAATACTGTCGGTACTTAGTCAATGCATGCATGATGGCCAGCATCTCCTTGTCGTATATGGAATACAAACTCTCGTGCGGAAGGAGTTTCTGGCTCTCAAATGCTATAGGGTGACCTCCCTACATCAATACTATGCCGATCCCCTCTCCCGACGCATCACACTCAAAGACAAATGGCTGCGTAAAATCTGGCAACGCAAGCACTGGGCAGCTACTCATAACCTCCTTGAGCTTGTCAAAGGCTCGCTGCGCTGTATCTGACCAACTGAATGCCCCCTTCTTCATCAAATTTGTCAGGGGTGCAGCAAGCTGTGAGATACCTTTGACGAATTTCCGGTAGTAAGTGCAAATGCCAATGAATCCTCGAAGTTCCGTCACGTTTCTCAGCTCTGGCCACTCCCTGATGGCCCTGATCTTCTCCTCGTGGACCCTCACTCCGTCCACCCCTATGATGTGTCCCAGATACAACATCTTTGTCAACCCAAACTCACACTTGGAGAGTTTAGCATAGAATTGCTGCTCCTGTAAGATACGCAATACTGTCTCAATGTGTTGGAGATGCCCCTCCCAAGTCCTGCTGTAAATGAGAATATCATCGAAGAATACCAACACAAACTTCCTCAAATGACTACGAAAGATGTGATTCATGCAGGACTGAAATGTAGCTGGGGCGTTGGTTAGCCCAAAAGGCATCACCAAGAACTCAAAGTGCCCATAGTGACAATTGAAGGCGGTCTTGGGAATATCCTGCTCCCTCACGCGAATCTGATGGTACCCAGATCTGAAATCAATCTTTGAGAAGAATCGTGCTCCTCTCAACTCGTCCATCAACTCATCGATCCTGGGTATGGGGTACCTGTTCTTCAGGGTCTTCTTGTTCAGGGCCCTGTAGTCAATGCACATCCTTAACGTACCATCCTTCTTCTTCACCAACACCACAGAAGAAGCAAAAGGACTCGTGCTCGGACAAATATGCCGAAGTGCCAGCAACTCCTGGATAGCCCGCTTAGTCTCGTCCCGATAGGCCTTGGGGTGCCTATAGGGGGTGGTGATCATGCCTGGATGCCCTACTCAAGCTCGATAGTGTGCTCAAACCCCCGATCCAGTGGCTGTCCTGGTGGAATCTCTCCAAACACTATGGCATACTGGTCAAGGATGGACTGGATCTCTAGATGTACTATCTGCCCTGTAGTCCCTGCCTTTGATGCACGCAGCTCCACTGCCCACTTTATGTCTCCCTTTCGAAAGACTGCCTCCATCTGATGAGCCGACACAGTCTGAGGCGGATATGTGTGCTGTCCCCGTATCTTCTAATGCCTCCCTGTCTTCTCATCATCCCACTCCATCTCTAGGGTTTTCCAATCTGTCATGACCTTCCCTAGAGTAATGAGCCACTGGACACCCAATATCATGTTGGTGTCCAGGATATCGACCACGAAAAAGTGGTCAGTCAATGTGTAGGTTCCCATCGTCACCGAAAGCTCTGGAACATAACGAGCACACGTCATGGTCTGATCTCCTGGGACCAATACTGAAAACCCATCGAAGCTCTCTGTCTGAATGCCTCTCCGCTCAACCATCTGTGCATTGATGAAGTTGTGGGTTGCCCCACTGTTAACCAAAATTGATATGCGCTGGCCACGTACTGTCCCTCATACACGTAGCGTCAAATACTTGAGAACTCCTCGCAACGCTGCAAGGGCCCCTCCGGTGGGTGCAAAAGATGCACCACCTGCTGGTGGTGGTGGAGGTGGCAAAGGTCCCTGTATGGCATGGCTATCTCCTGCCTCCACATCCTCCTCATCATCCTCTTCTCCACTGCTCTCGGAGAAGACCTCAATAAAATGTGCTTTTCTAGCAACACATCTATGTCCTGGTGCCCACAGCTCTTGACATGTGAAGCACAACCGCTTCTTCTTCAGCTCCCTCTTGACATCGTCCTCAATTTGTACTCATCCTGGATTCCCTTTGGAGGTGGAATCCTCACGTCCTTCCCCTTAGACTGAAAACGCTGCCTTTGGGGGTAAGGTGTCCAGGTCCTGATTAAAACATCCTTTAAGTCCCAGGTCCTGCTGAGCGTAGCTGGTCTAGTGGATCGGACTAGACCCTGAAGTGGCTATGCTAACCCCCCAACATACATATAGACCCTCCGTGCCGTGGAGAGGTCTGGCACCATCACTGAGACCCTCAAGGACTCTGCAATGTAGGTCTCTGGGTTCCTTGTCTGTTTGAGCCTCGTCAGTTCAACAACATGCTACTTTGCATCCATCTGATCAAATCGCTCCATCAACCTCCTGGTGAACTCAACATATGTCGTCACTGTGGAGTGTCCAAGTGTAGCCACCCATGAAACCACCAATCTTGAGCCTCACCATCCAAATATAACGTTGCCACCTTGATGGCCTCTGTCTCCGACATCTGGTTAAGCTGGAAATAAATGTCTAGCTTCTCCACCCAAGACCTTGCCGAACTATTTGATGAACCATCAAATGTAGGCAAGTGGAATCTACTCGCTGCATGGTGAGTGTCACCATCATGGTAATGCCTGTTCCCTCTGTGATGATCGCGGGGCCTACTATCCCGCTGGAGCTGAACAAAGTCTCTGAATGAAAGGGAATCCCTGAACTCCTGCCCATATGCCTAGTACTCTGCAAAATAATCGCCCATATGGCCGGGCTCTGCCTCCTGCTGGGCTCCGACCCCCGTGTCTGCTCCTAAGAATGTGGGCATGGTAGAGCGTGTAGGGACATGCGAGGCTACTTGCTGCGTAGTATCACGCTGCTCTGGAAAATGATGGGATGCACCTGATCCCTCACCAATCTCAAAAACTCGTGGGCTCTCACACTGTCTGGCCTCTACTGTCGTGAATCTCTGCCCCATCACCTCAATCTGCCTCGAAAGATCTTGCACTGATTTCAGGAGCATATCCGCAAATCTTTTCCCATCCTCGTCTGCCATCTGCTTTGCGTCCATTACTGGCTCTCTCTGTTCTGCGTCTACCACAAGTTCCTCCTGTTCTGCGTTCGCCACAGGAACACAGTCTCCCTCTGCGTAGGTATTCTCCAACCTACGTCCAGTGTCTCTGTATTTCCTACCTCTGTAACAGATGTAGGGTTTTTCCCTCGGTGTCATAGATTGCTAGCTCCACAGGTTGAGCCAGATCTATGCTCTGATACCACTGTAATATTCCTAACCCAGAATATTCCACAAAACCCTAGCAAAAACTCCAACCAAATATATGCAAATGATATAATAACCCAAAAGTGATAAAATAACAATGGAACAGTATATAATAATGTAAACCGGAAATATAAGCAGATACACAAAAATGCAGTGAGAAATGCTAAGCCAGTTTATTATACTGAGCAATAAAATGAGTACAAGAGGTGATCAGACATATGGCACTCCGACTTGCACAAGGCAAGTGAAGAAATACTCTCAGAATGACAAGAATGGCCTCTCTGCGTGGATGCTGTTGCTAGAAAACAGATGATGATTTGGGCTGTTCCCCTCCTCGGAAAAAGTTGAAACTCTGGATTCGGGCTCTACTCAAGAAACCTAGAAAAACCCAGGAAGCTTTCCTGGAATGGCCGACCCCCGAAAAACACTCTCTTGGGGTTCTGCGCAGTTTCTCAATGCCCTGCGCTGCCACTGAAGAAAACCTCTCTAAACTCTACCTGAAACCTTGCCAAAAATTCTCCAATGAGACAATAGCTGGACCCCTGCTCAATCTCCCCGCATAAATCCACCTGCAAACCCCAATCCAGCACTGCAACCAAAAGAACTGCGCCCCTCTCCAAGTGCTGTGCAGTCCTCCAAAAAGCTGATAAAACTGCTGCTGAAATGATGATAAAAATACTGCCGCAATACTGATGGAAATACCTTGCCCGAGCAGGCACTCAAAGTCCCCCGGAGCTAAGGGTGATATCTCCGAACGGAGACACTCGATGCAGTAAACAGTGTTGCAGACTAGCTAAACAGCTAGCGTGCTCAGAAGTTGAAACAACTAGCTCAAAATGCACATAACTGAATGATCCAAAATGAGGGGGCTCCTATCTATTTTATAGCCTATGCCTCTCACAATCCCTAGGCTCACCTCCTCCTGCGTGATTCCCCTCTTGCCACGTGTTCTTTTCCTCCTGCGCAGTTCCTCCATCTGTTTGCGTGGGCTCCATTTCTGCGTCCCCCTTGGCTCCCCTTTAAGTCACAACGTTGGGCTACCTAGGAAGTGACTTTTTATTCTAAAGTGAGTTATGTTCCCCCTTCCTCACTTTTTATTTACAAATAACTATAGAAGGCAAAAATCGAACAAAATTGAATATTCCAATTAGCCATAGCTAATTAGGAATATTACAACAGCATGACAGAAGATTCAAAGGGTCAGCAACAGTCCGACTCCAACATTCATTGTATTATCTGAACACAGTTAAGTTCAGCTAATTTTGGATGTTTTTCAGTTGCTTCTCTCAACAACTGAGTTGTAGCACAGATGCAGTGTTAGCAGTGGCAGTGCTAGCAGCATAGCAGATGCAACGTTTGAGATGGAGGTGGAGTACAGATGCAACAGTGGCAGTGGCAGTGTCATGGGCAGCGGTACAGTAGCAGTGCAAAAAGGAGGTGCTTCTGAAACAGAACAACATGCAGGTGGACATTGCTGCTAGAGCACTTTCCTCCCTAAGAGGGAGTGTTAGTTTTTGGTACCATCGGAAGTGCTCTGGCCTTAAAAATTGGTGGAGAGGCTAAGGCACATGAGTTCCATAGAACTCAGAAAACATTTGGTGAAATTCCACCCGGATTGTATTTTATTAAAATAATTAATATTTTTAATGGAGTTCCTAAGTCTAAACTTGGGGAAATTAAAATTTTAATGGGTATTAGTCAAAATATGGGTGAGAATGATATAGAAAGCGGATCAAGTCATGTTTTAATCTTAGCTGTTGATTAGAGACTTAATCTTGGCAGTTGAAGACTGAACAAGAAAAGTATAAAATGGAGGCTTGGGGTTCATTTGGAAACACACACAGAGGGAAAGAATTGATCAGGAGTTCGATTTCTAGGGCTAGGAAGCTTAGAAATTTGAACTAAGTGATCATTCAACAACAGAGGGGCAGTGAGAATCCAGAAGGACTTTCCAGAGAATACTGATAGAGAGGCAGCGCAGTAGGTGGGAGAGCTGACGCTGGGCTAGTCTGGGCCCATGCAGCCCTAACGCAGAGCCATAAGGGCTAGCGTAGAGCAGAAACATTGCCCATCACGCAGAAGCCGGAACTGCCCGTAACTGTCGGAACAACCGGGATAGCTGACGCAGAGGGTAGAAGAGGTGACGCAGGGCCTACGCAAGGCCAGCATAAAAATAGATGGGGTTAGCCAGTCTTGTGCTGGATCAGCCAGAATTCTGCCGGGTGAGGTAAGGTAAAACTCACTCAGATTTTCCGCTAGTATTTTTGTCTGTAAAGGATTGCTAGATGAGCATCCTAGATTTGTATTCAGATATTTCTCTTGCATAATAATAAACACTTAGAACTGTTGCACCGGTTTTCCCGCATTAGGTTTTTCTGGGGACTATTCTGACCAAATAAGTGTGTCCTATGTATCTTGTTCTTTGCTTTGTTTTCTGTTTCATGAGATCAAATATTTAATTAGTGTAGGCTGCAGAAGTAATTTGCCTTAGTATTTAGAAGAATAACTTCATAAATGTAATTTAAAAATCAAGTAGGTGAAGTAGATTCAGATTTGTTGCAGTAGGGGTTCCTTTAGTGTAGGAATTTTCACATGGTATCAGAGGGTTGATTTTGAAACAGGAAGAGCAAATCCAGTGGTGATTAGTGAGGCCGAAAGCTGCACTTGGCAGCAATTCGAATCCCCTTGAAGGGATTGCGTAGTCCTTGTCGGGAAGCAAATTCGAGGAAATCTCTCTCTGAGTGAGATGACAAAGAGGTACGATTTCCAGTTTGTGGGTTTGTAGAGGCAGAGGGAGTGACGCAGAGCCTCACTACAGTGCTTGAAGGGCACAGTTTCTGTCGGGGCAAAAATCCGCTAGAAAAGAGTGAAGACACATAGAAGGGGAATTTTCTCCTCAGAGAACTTTCCACTAGAAAGTTTGAATTTCTCACTTGCTGAGCAGCTGAGTAGTGCTAAGAAGTGACTAGAGGAGTCAGTTTGTAGTTGGGTGAGATGGCATCACATGGGCTCAGAGATCAGGACAGTTGGACGAAGCCTCCAACTGTGTCATATGGAAGACTAGAATCTTAGCTATTCTGGAGGAATATGATCTTGAGGCCTACGTCAAAAGTGTTGTAGTTGTTCCTGCTGACAATGATCAAAAGAAAAAGTACAAGGCCGAGCAAGGGAAGGAAAAGAGGCTTATTCTCGATGGAGTTCGAGATCACGTGGTCTCACACTTGTAGGGCAAGGATATAGCCCAGGAGATGTGGGAAGCCTTGTTGTCATTGTATGAAGGCTCTTCCGAATAGCGGAAGATGTATTTAGAACAGAAGTTGCAACGGACTTTGATGTAGAAAGGAGAAGGGGTGAACCTCTATCTTCAACATCTTTAGGACAATAGAGACCATCTTGCTTTAGTGCGGTCCAATCCTCAGCCAACTGCGATGGTGAGGATAGTCTTGAATGAAAGTCTCAGATGAATGGCAAGTTTTCGTCCAAAGCATATTGGGCAGAGAAAAACTACCTTCATGGGTGGAGATGTGGGCAGTTCTTCAGTTAAGGAGGGACCTAGTGAATGTCAACCTCAGTGGCAGCAGTGGGAGTGGCACAAAGACGAAGGAGGAGGAGGAGAACGCAGCTCTAGCATCGAAGGGACAACAGAAGCCGCGAAAGAAGGACATTTCGAAGGTGAAATGTTTCAGTTGTGGTGAGATGGGCCACTATGCATCCTAGTGTCCTTTGAAGAAAAAAGACAAGGATGAGAAACATGATCTTAAGGTTGCTTAAGCAAAGATTGACGAGGATGAGTTTGCCATGAATGCCCATGCATCTCTAGGAGGGATATGGGGTGATATTGAGCTATAGTCAAGAGGACTACATGTGGGCAGGATCTTTGAGGAGTCCACCTCTTGGATAAATTCCTTGCTACAAGAGCCCAAGGTTCAACAGTAGCGAGATGGACTTAGTTTCAGATGATGTAGTGGAGTTTGGATGACAGATGCAGTGGCTTGGGACAAGAGGCTGATCAACGCAAAGCAAGGTTGGCAGTAGTGCAGAAGGCACAGTGTAGAAGTTAGTAGTAGCGCAGAAGATTCACATGGTCACCAACAGTCAGACTCCAACATTCATTGTATTATGCTGAACACAGTTAAGTTCAACTAATTTTGGATGTTTTTCAGTTGCTTTTGTCAGCAACTGAGTTGCAGTACGGATGCAGTGTTAGCAGTGTGTTGTACTACGAAATAACACCCCCATTTTTATCTAACAATTGTTAGCATTCGAGTTATAAATGGGGACCCTTTTAAAATTTTTAAGCCTAGGACAATAATCCCTAACTCTAAAGAAAAACTTAGCAAAACCTTGCAAAATGAGCTAAGGAGGAAACTTATATCGCACATCGCATATCGCGCTTTTTCACATCACTATTTTATAAATCCTTTACGAAATTGCGATATGCGAAAAGGTCTCCCGCCGCGATAACCTCATCTCGTCACTACGAAATCGCATTTTGCAATTCACAAAAAACTTGAACATGCCATATGACAACCATTAACAATTTGTGAAATGCGATGTTGCGAATTTCACAATTGCATTTCGCCCGATATATGATAAGCACTACACGGTACCCCTTTAAAGACCACGACCTGTGATTAAGGAGGTAAAGTGCGCGGAATAATTACGTTTTAAATAATAAAAACAAACGAGTTGATAGGTTATTAAATGTTTAGCGGCCCGAGGGAGGGTAATCATTCTTCAGGTTATGGGTAGTTATAATCGAGTATCCCATAAAAACCTTTCTCACGGTCGAAAGTCATTTCACAGAGGATTTCAGTCTTAATTACTTAATATCGTCTGTACTGATTATTCTTGTTTGTTTCAGACAAGCGACAAAAGACATGTCCTTAAGAAAGGTGATGCAGAAGCAAACTAAGAAGACCATTGTTGAGATAGAGCACACAAAGATGGCTCCTATCTTTGCTGATACAGTCTGAGATGTAGCTGGAGGCGCAACAACTTGGGAAGCAATTTACAACAGACTGGAGGACGAGCGTCCTAGAATTACTGTTACGAGAGCAACCACTGGGTCGACAAAGCCTTCAGGACCTCAATGCAAGCATGCCTCTTGTTCTTTCCTTCATAGGATAGGAGCAAGAGCCAAAATCCTTCCCTACACAGACATGATCAGATGGGTGGTCGAAAACCTTATCATCGAAGATATGCAGTTCAAGAATTCAAGGATGGAGCTCGTAGGATCGTTCAGGGTAGAAGACTTGAAGGCTATGTATCACATACTTGACCCGCAGAAAATCTACGACAACACATTTGTGGCTAACTTCGCAAAAATTAATCCAAACCCCTTCAAGTTAATTCAGACTTGGAGAATGTTAAACAACAAATTCAAGTATGACAAATGGGGTATGTATGCTCTTTGGAAAACCCCTACAATTATGCAGCAACAATGTTATATAGACTGTATGGATTGCCAAATAACACTAAGTTTTCAATAGAATGGATTCCCTTGATAGATGCTTGTGTTAATTCCTATATCATGAATTGGCCTTCTATCCTATCTGACAACTTAGCCACTTCCATTACTGAATATCGACAAAAGAAAGCCTCCTCTTCAGATAACCTCCCTCCCTTCTATTTCTGTGCTTATATTATGGATGCTATCTGCTTTTGCACAACATTTCCAACCATGGGTTGGAAATGGAGCATACAAGATCCTTACCCAATCCATGTCAGTCATAAGCAAATATGGGAATCGCATTATATAGCTCACTTCTACAAGATATTTCATTCTATTGTGTTGCCCCTACACCAAATGCTTTTCAATAAGAAAGCCCCTAGGATTTTCCAAGAAGCTGCAGTAGACTTGCTTGTTGTAGGCAAGTATTTCATTGAGGAATGGTTCACCTACATTAGGGTTTTTGGTAGCACTGTTGATCCGCACGTCCTTCCCTTATATATTTTTGATAAGCTATTAGCAAGGGAGATTTCCTACCAGACTGTGGGTAAGGGCTTGACCAAAGTCCTTAAAGATGGCAAGAAGTCATTATGGCCTACTTTCCCTATCAAATGCGACTCTTTTACTTTAGCTAATTTTGTTCATGCTACTAAGGAATCAACACAAATGGAAGCCCTCAAGCTTCATACATTGCCTACAAGGCAATTCGATCCAAACAATGTGGCATTAATGTCACTACAGGACTAAAGCTCAAGGCCTACAAGCATGGGGAAAATTACTTTGAGGATTTGTTGCAGTCAACAGTTTCTTTTGAGCAATCACTTGAATGGGAAAAAGCTAACCTGAAACTTGAAGATTTTCAAAGATTTAAGGAATTTAGGAATGAGAGGCTTCATGTCATTCCAATGCATTTATTAAAGCTCGAGGATAAGCCTAACTCGAGTAACACTGTCAATAGTGCAACCCGTAGCTCTCAAAAGGATTCTTAGGTAAACACTGAGAATACAACAGACATAGGGAAAGTTCAAGATGCAGACAATACGGCTGAGTCCAGCAGGAAGGCAGCCAAAAAACAGGTAATAGACACTCTGGCCACAAAGACAAGTTCAGAAGCCCAAAGCACTAGTTTGGAGCAGGAATGGGATCAATTCAATCAGAAATTGCAAGTCACCCCCAAAGCTCCAAATACTCAAGAAACAAGGGAATTCAAGACTTCTCCGAAAATTCATCAAGATACAGAGCCCAAGTCTGACGGTGAACCGTCCATGCAATTAGAGAAGGGTCCAGAATTCATCCCTGCTTTGCCCACATCAGAAATTGTTCTAAAAGTGACGGAGCTACGTCCACTTGACATATTCTATAGCCCTCTCCACAAGGCTATAGTCTGAAGGCAAAGGAAAAGAAGAAGGGTAGATGCACTCGAATTCTCACTTGGAGATGAGCCAATGGACGTTGTTTGGAAGGACATGCCTTTTAATTTGGCCGAGAACTTGACTAGGCTCTCACAGTTCATAGGAGCATACGCACTATGGATAAGGCCACTAAGGTGTCTACTTTGCTAAAGGAAAGGGAGGAAAGAATTGCGTAGCTCGAACAAGAGCTCGAGATAGAAAAAGAAAGCGCAAACAAGCAAGCAGCCGAACAACTTGCACAATTGCAGCAAGACATGGAAGTCTTGAAAATAAGCCATGAAGCCAACTTATCGGCCAAAAACGTGCAACTCCAAGAATTACAACAATCCTTGGACAGGTACAAGGATGTTCCCATTGCTGAGGAATTCATCAAAGAGGGCTCTAGAACTAAATTCTCTTCTAGTCAAGTGGCAAGAGTATTTCTGCCAGAAGCTGTCACACATCACACACTACCTGATTACCAGCGACCAGCTCACAGACAAAGCCATTGACCAGAGAATGGAGTTTAATTATTTAAACACCAAGATATCTGAATTCATTGAATGGCAGGAATCAGAAGAAGGAAAGAAGGCCAATCTACCCAAGATTGAGGAAACTCACAAAGACATTCTCTTTACTGATTGGGATGCTAGGATAAAACAGGCCGAGCTGGCAGTCGCGAGGGTAGTTGCGGTATCAAAGAACATCATTAAGGCAGTGAATCATACCCTGTTCGCTACCAATCTCATGAAGGAGGGTAATTTGAAAGAAATGCTTGACTTAACTGCCCTGAGTAAAGAATGGCAAGAAAAAGCGGGGAAACATAGAGATGCAATTATGAAACTAACTACGACCGACTGGGAGTCGTATTGGCAGTATTTGGTCAAGCCACATAGCCAGATCATGACCCTTAATTGTTCACTCCATACGACTCAAAGGATGCTGCCACCTCTTGCTGACGTGATCTTTACAGGACAACTCAAATCTCATTTCGGGCCATGTCCTCAAATTCAACCAATGATCGATATTTGTGATTTAAAGGACAAGCTGGCAGACAACAAGTCATCATCTTAGTTTTGTTTAGTTAATCTCTGTTTATTTTTGGAATTAGTTACCTATGAATGTGGAAGGTTGTTTGGAACCTCCTCAAACGTTGTATAATTTGTTTTTGCATACTTAGTTAGAATAGTATTTATACCCTTGTCATGCATTTAGAGAAGGGTCCAGAATTTTATCAAAAACATTTGTAAAGAATTCACTATTGTAAGTTTGTGAATGCTTTGGTGAAATGATGGAACATGATCTTTTCTTTTAGATATCAGACTACTTTCCTTTGTTGATGCACTTCTATATTCTTGGGAGATAATTTGATTTGAAGGAAGAATTTGGTCTATGTCATTAGACAAATGAGCAGGACTTCATACATCTGGTACTATTATCGTGTATGCATAATTCTATTAACATTTAATTAGTGGCAAAACTTTTTTTTCATGAATTATATGTGAGATTTATTGTTTTTGTGGAGCATTAATTGCGCTTCTATACTGATGCCATAACTGAGGTTTTAATTTTCATATATAACTCATTAGACGTGCGATATATTTTATAAATTCCTTTGACTAACTATTTAGTCAAAGGAATTACCTTTTATGTTATTGTCTCCATTTAATTGTGTTCAATCTTTATTATCACATGTCAAAAGGATATCTTTGTAGATCGCATACCGTGCAAGAACACCCGGGTTTATATTAGAATAAGTTAAGGTAAATAAATTACATTGTAGAATAAATCACTTAGATTATCATTATTCTATTGCAAAACATTCATAAACCACCCACTCTCATCTTAAAACTCACATTGGGAAACTGGTTCCATTATCCCCAGTCGGAGCCACCACTTCAAACAGAAAAGGAGTTGTCTTAAGGTCAGGACCGGGTGGTTATCCCCCATGTTTCGGTAGCAGAATTCTGAAGCCGCAACATTTTGTTACTAGAAGGAGGGCATCAACTGTGAATGGCATATAAACCTAAAGATCATTCGGAAAGAATTCACAAGAGTCAAAACCCCTCCACCACTTCTATACCTTCTATATCTCGTTCAGAATCCCTTGACCAGGAATCCAAAGTTGTAGAAACATCTCCCTCATCTCCTGAAGTAGTAAGGCAACCACCATCTCCAGATTATATTCCCGAATCTCTCGAAGTTCATTCCTTGATACAAAAACTGGAACAGATATTCATTTCTGCTGAGAAGCCAAAGAGACCCAAATTATCTAAGAAAGTGTTACCTCCTTATTACAACAAATTGGTGTATTGACTAGACTGCAAAGTGAGAAACTTGGGGTCACTCCTTTTGAGTTCCCTATCCCTCCACGACGTAGGAAAGTCACTTCATGAGTATCCGAATCAGATACTAGCAAGATCACTTCACCTTTCCACCTATCTAATCCTTCATCCACTTCTACTCAATCCACTACCTCTCAAATATCCACTTCCTCTGTTAGTACTACAATTATCGGTAATAACCCAGTAGTAAGTTTTTCGCCATCTATACCTACTTCTGGACCGACCTTCCCATTTTCTCAGCCCTTAACTCAAGCTATGGCTAATTAACCTGCTCAACCTTGGATGAATCTTGGTGTTGTCCTCATTGCAAATCAAAATGCGCTCCCAACAAATCCAGAAAAATGGTTGCCTAAGTATAATCCTGATGATGCTCTCCCGGCCGAAGAACATCTAAAATTTTTTATGTTAGCCATGAATCTCAATGGGGTTGCACATGAAGATGTTGTAATCAGATTGTTTCCTTATACCTTCCACGCATCTACTGGATCTTGGTATTTTTCCCTTCTAGTGGGTTCAATTAGAGACTGGGATACTTTTCAAGAAGTATTTCTTGCAAAATTTGGTGATAACAGAACTGTAGCATTCTTGATCAATGATCTTTCTAATTTAAAAGCTAATACAAATGAAAAGATCAAAGATTTCAACTTCAGATTTAACAAATTGCTAAACAAAATCCCAGCTGCCTATAAAGTTGTTGTAGATGTACAAATAGAATGGTATATATCATCTCTTCCTTCTAATATTGCAATCTTTGTAGATAGGGCCAATAAGGCTACCCTTGTAGAAAACATGAAAGAAGCCCTGTCTGTAGAAAGAAGAATCTTAGCTTTAGAAAAAGGATCACAAACAAATGAAAGGAAGACTAAGAAAGTAACTTTTAAAGATGACTCTAAAAAGAAAACTTCAAAGGACCCTTTCGATCTGGAAGGCTTTCAGAAAGTGTTAGAAACAATGTCAAATGAAATGGTAGAACTCAAAAAACAAGTAGTAGAATCTTCTACTCCTAAAAGACCTTTCCGATCATTCAAAAAGAACTCCTCTTCTGCATCACAACCTCCAAACACCATTTCAAATGTTGAATCTGACCAAGAATCAGAAGGGGATTCACCAAATGATGAAGAATTTGAAATAGAAGAAGAAATTGAATTGAATGGGATGTGGGATTTTGTTATCCCAACAGAGGAAGAGGCACAAGCAATGCTAGTAACTACTAGAAGCAAAAATTCTCCTGACACGTCTACCACTAATCAGAAGCAAAACACTGCTACTCCTGCAAAAGAGAAAACAGTAACTAAGAAATCTAAAACCAACCAAACCGACCCTATTCCTCCAGACTCCCCGAATGCTTCAAAAACATTGGTAATCTCGGATACGATCGAATACAATATAGTGGAAGACATGAAAACGACCAGAGCTAACATTACGTTGCATGAGCTCACTAAACTCAAACAACAACAAAAGATCCTGTTAAGAGAATGGAAAGCAGTTCCAGTATCTCCCTTGCCATCTGCTATAGTTACTCAAGCCGCCTACAATATGGGAAAACCTCCTTTATCCTCAAACAAAGTAGATCCTTCAGATCTAGTTCTGATTGGCGATCGATCTATCTCTCATGTCCCTCCCTTTCTGCTTACTTATGAAATTTTCAACAGAAATGTTCATAACTGCCTTGTTGACTCAGGAGCCTCCTCAAACATAATGCCAAGCGTTGTGTGTTAAATTAAACATTACACCTCAAAAATTTGTAGTACACATAGTTCAGTTAGACAGGACGAAAATAGAGGTACTTGGGAGAAATAGCATCAGTTTCAATTAGGCTTTCCTCTAATCCAAAAGTCTCACAAATAATTGATATATTGGTGGCTGATATTCCTGAATTTTATGGTTTGATTCTTAGCAGGGATTGGTCTGAAAAGTTGCACGGTTATTTTGCAACTGACTGTTCTCACATGTGGTTGCCACATAATGGTAAACCAAACCAAATCAGGTTAGACCAAGAAAAATTCATGAAGTATACAATCACAGAACTTGAGGGAAGCAATGAATCTGTTGCCTTCACTAATAACATCATTGGAAACTATTCAACGGAGTCCTCTTTAGAATCTTTTAATGCTCAAAAGTCTCCCTTTTTAGATAATGTTGTAGTTTCTCAAATTGAGAATTTCTCGCAAACAGATGCTTCCAAGTGTTTAAATTTAATTGATAAAGTTTATAATGACTCTCTGCTCTGGACTCTCTATTTTGATGGTTCTAAATCAGAAGAAAGGTGCAGGATGCATTTTGATCAATCTGTAAGGAGAGAAAATTATGCTGGCCTACGGACTTGAATTTCAGTGTACAAATAATATCGCCTAATATGAAGCACTGATCCAAGGACTGTATAAAGCCATTGGTCTTAATGTCAAATATCTTCGAGTCTATGGTGATTCTGAAATAATTGTGAAATAGGTGAGAAATACAATTCACTACATTTCTAGGCATCTTAAACACTATCAGTCTTTAGCTCAGAAATTGACTTCTCATTTTTCTGCTTTCAACATTTCTTCAATCCCTAGACTCTAGAACGCAAGTGTTGACTTACTTGCCAATGTGGTATCTAGATTTATACCACCAGAAGACTTTAGTCCAGACAGGTTTTCAATATAATTAATATTTACCCCATCTATTCCCGACAACATAACAAATTGGAGAGTGTTCAATAATGATGTAGATATAGTAAATTTCCTTACATGAGAAGGATCATATGTAGAGCAGATCATAGACAAACATGAGCATGATATAGAAATAAAAAATAATCTTGATCTAAACCTAATTCCTAAGTCTATGGTCAAGATGGAAGCTCTTTATGATTTGAAAAATAGGTTCAAGAAAATTACTAACTCCAAAACTCAAAGTTCTACTCTGAGATTTGAAGTAGTGAACCTGGGATCAGATGAGAAACCTCAAAATATCAACCTAGGTCTTGACCTAACATCTCAAGAAAAAGAATCATTCATCAGGTTATTGAAAAAATATAAAGTTGTCTTCGCTTGGGATTGTGCAGATCCCAAAACATATGATACCTCTATAATTCAACATACCATACCCATGACTTCAAATGAAAAACTAGTTCAACAAAAGCTTTGAAAAATTCACCCGGCCCTTGAAAGTCAAATTAAATTTGAATTGAACAAGCTTCTAAAGGCCAAGATAATCTTCCCCGTCAGGCATTCTAAATGGGTATCGAATATGGTACCTGTGAGGAAAAAGAACGGTGATTTTACAACTTGCATTGATTTTAGAAACCTAAACAAAGCTTGCCAAAAGGATAATTTTCCTCTACCTACCATGGAACAAGTACTGCAATTAGTTGCAGGTTCCGAATTAATGTTGTTTCTAGATGGATTCTCAATATATAATCAAATCCTTGTGCATCCAGATGACAGATTAAAGACAACATTCATGACCAAGTGGAGAACATATGCCTATCAGAAAATGCCTTTTGGACTCATAATTGTTGGTGCCACATTTCAGCGTGCTATGGACATTGTCTTTAGAGGTCTAATAAATAAATTGGTTGTTATTTACTTGGATGATATCACAGTATATTCCAAGGATAGGAACAATCATTTAAGTGACCTCAAGCACATCTTTGAAAGATGCATGAAATATGGCATTTCCTTAAACCCCAAAAAATCTTATTTTGCTTTACCAGAAGGCAAACTCTTTGGGTTTATAGTATCCAAGAAAGGAATTTACATCGATCCCGATAGAGTCCAAGAAATAGAAAAAAATTCCCCTCCCACACAATAAGAAAACCATGCAATCATTTCTAGGCCAAATAAATTTTGTTAAATAATTCGCCCCAGATTTTTCACAAATAGTCTTACCCCTTCAAGCCATGATAAGAAAAAATGCAATTTTCAGATGGAGTAAAGATGAAAGAGAATCATTTGAGTTGATAAAGAAAGCCATTATTAATGCCCCTTCGTTAACAACTCCTGACTTTCTCAAACCCTTTGTATTATATACTTTTTCATCTGATACTTCATATGTTGCAGTTTTGACATAGCTGAACGATGAAAACATCGAAGCACCCATCTCCTTTTTCAGTTCTAACTTACAAGGCACCGAGTTAAATTATTCAGCTGTAGAAAAGCAAGCATTTGTGGTCTTTAAAACTTTAAACCATTTCAGACCTTCTCTTCTTAAAACCCATACAAAGATAATTGTACCCTACCCTGCAGTAAGACAACTACTGATTCAAAGAGAAGTAGGGGAGAAAAGAGCTAATTGGGTAACATCACTCCAAGAATATGATGTAGAAATCCGGCCAGCTAAAATTGTCAGGGGCCAAGGTTTTTACAGGATGTTAACAGGAGTTTCGCAGTTGCCATCAGAAGAAGATCAAGGTAATGAATTGCAAATATCAGAGGTAAGCCTCAACAATACGCAATCACATTATGCTGATTTGAAATTTTATCTTAAAAATGGATATGCTCCTATGCATCTTAATTATAAAACAAAGAGAGCTTTAAGATTAAAGTCAAATTAGTATGAGCTAGTCAATGATGTATTGTTTAGAAAGAATTATGATTCAATATTGTTAAGATGCTTAGAGAAACCTGAAGCAGAGAGGGTCATGCAGGGATTACATGATGGACCAGCTGGTGGACATTTTGGAGGAAATACTACTACTCATAAAATCCTGCATGCAGGATATCACTGGCCAACGATATTTAAAGATGCACATGAATATGCAAGGAAGTGCAAAACTTATCAAAACGGAAGAGAAAGAAAGCCAGCATTCCCTTTACAACTAGTTAACATCCAACAACCATTCGAACAATGGGGATTAGATATAATTGGTGAGATTATTCCTAACTCTTCCGAGCAGCATAGGTACATCCTCACAACAACTAATTACTTTACTAAGTGGGTAGAAGCTGTCCCATTAAAGATAGCTAATACGGAAAACATCACAGATTTCATTGATCAGTACATAATTACCCGGTTTGGCTTACCTTCATCTTTAATGTTTGACAATGCATCTTACTTTTCTGGGAATGCAATGGTAGAATTCACTCTTAAGCGAGGTTTCAAGTTAAAATATTCAGCTAATTATTATCCTCAAGGTAATGGATTAGCAGAATCAACAAACAAAAACCTTGTTAGAATTATCAAAAGAACTATTGATCAAAATCATAGGAATTGGCATAAAGCATTGACATTTGCTCTATGGGCAGATCGGATTACTTAGAAAGCCTCTATTGGTTCTTGTCCTTTTGCTTTAGTTTATGGAAAATAAGTTGTTCTTTCCACAAACGTAGCAATACCATCTCTTGCCCTAGTACAATTTATCAATGAAAACCCTTCATCTTCTCTCTAGGCTAGACAATTTCAAATTCTCAAACTCGAAGAAGAAAGAGAAAAGGCTAAAGCAACCCACTTCCATCACCAACAAATAGTCAAAGCTTCTTTTGATATGACTTCTGCTAGTAAAAAATCCCTTGAAGTAGGTGACCTAGTCCTGAAATGGGACAAGGCACACGAGGAAAAGGGTAGACATACCAAATTCCAAAGACTATGGCTTGGCCATTTTCAGATTATTGAAAAAAATCAGACCATCAACGTTTCTTTTACAAGATTTGTTCGGTAGGAAAGATTCTTTGCCCGTCAATGGGCAAATGTTGAAAAAGTACTTTTCTTAGGAGATAACCTCTTCCAGTTTTGTAATATATTTGCTTTTTAGGAAAATAATGGTTAAATTAGTATTTAATCCTGGCTTTTCAAAATAAGTCTTTGATAACATTTCTGATTTTTCGCTTTTATAAGAAAGTTGGAGTTTAATGGAACAATTAGGACATTTGAGTACTAAAATAAACTTCACCCCTCTAGAAAAACTTGATCTTGCTTAAAAACATTTATTCTACGAAAAACTCTTATCTTTATAGGATATGAAGGTTTTGTTATCAGTCAAGAAAAGAATCTTTAACCTAACAAGGACTTCTTGCAGATTAGTATCTTAAAAAACTCTTATCATTATCACCCAAGACCCTTAAAAAGGCCAATGGCCCACCCCATCTGTTAAAATTTTCTTTTTTCAGAGTGTAATTCTAAAATATAAAAAACTTAAAAGATAAAGAGTCTCATCACGAGCTTATTTACCATGTTCATAGGGAAGTAATTAAAACTGATATTACCAATACTGCATATCGAAAACGGGGCGATAGCTAATGATCTTCTTGATCAAAAGACAAGGGGTCTCATCAAGAGCCAGCTTGTTCAGTTCATTTACAACTAGTGAATGGCATTGTCATCAGTAGGTTACCACGCCTAAACAATGACTTTTAAGGGCTTACACTCAAAAGGTAAAAAAGAACGGACCAAGTCCAAAAGAGATTCAATTCAAACGAATATCATTTTTGAAATCTGAAAATTCATACAAATGGGATAATGGATCATTGTTGGTTTAAAGGTAACCTTGTCGAGGCTATGAACACCTGCTGGTAGCAGAGGCTCTATCTGTGATAAATGAGTATAAAACCAAAAAAACTAATCTGTAGGAGGCGCCTACTATATTATTTTAAACCCTATTATTTATTGATGCTAACATTTATATTTCTATCATTTTAGGAGTGAAGTAATTAAGCAAATGGGCTCGAGCAAGTAATGGTAGTTCAAGAGAAATGTTGTTTACCTTATAACTCATGAAATCATTATTCTTGTAACTCCAATTACTTTGAAAGTTTTTAGAAATTTCAGAAAGCTACTCAGAGATAACTGGTTCTCCCAAGTGAATCGCCAATTGTTGTACTACAAAACAACCCCCCCATTTTTATCTAACAATTGTTAGCATTCGAGTTATAAATGGGGATCCTTTTAATTTTTTTAAGCCTAGGACAATAATTCCTAACTCTAAAGAAAAACTTAGCAAAACCTTGCAAAATGAGCTAAGGAGGAAACTTCTATCTCACACCGCATATCGCGCTTTTTCACATCACTATTTTATAAATCCTTTACGAAACTGCGATATGTGACAAGGTCTCCCGCTGCGATAACCTCATCTCGTCACTGCGCAATCGCATTTTGCAATTCACAAAAAACTTGAACATACCATATGACAACCGTTAACGATTTGCGAAATGCAATGTTGCGAATTTCGCAATCGCATTTCGCCCGATATCTGATAAGCACTACACGGTACCCCTTTAAAGACCACGACTTGTGATTAAGGAGGTAAAGCGTGCAGAATAATTACGTTTTAAATAATAAAAACAAACGAGTTGACAGGTTATTAAATGTTTAGCGTCTCGAGGGAGGATAATCATTCTCCAAGTTATGGGTAGTTATAATCGAGTATCCCATAAAAACCTTTCTCACAATCTAAAGTCATTTCACTGAGGATTTTGGTATTAATTACTTGATATCGTCTGCGCTGATATTTCTTGTCTGTTTCAGACAAGCGACAAAAGACATGTCCTTATGAAAGGTGATGCAAAAGAAAACTAAGAAGACCATTGTTGAGACAGAGCACATAGAGATGGCTCCTATCTTTGTTGATACAATTTGCGATGCAGCTGGAGGTGCAACAACTTGGGAAGCAATTTACAACAGACTGGAGGACGAGCATCCTAAAATTACTGTTACGAGAGCAACAACTGGGTCGACAAAGCCTTCAAGACCTCAATGCAAGGATGCCTCCTGTTCTTTCCTTCATAGGATAGGAGCAAGAGCCAAAATCCTTCCCTACATAGACATGATCAGATGGGTGGTCGAAAACCTTATCATTGAAGATAGGCAGTTCAAGAATTCAAGGATGGAGCTCGTAGGATCGTTCAGGGTAGAAGACTTGAAGGCTATGTATCACATACCTGACCCGCAGGAAATCTACAACAACACATTTGTGGCTAACTTCGCAAAAAGTAATCCAGACCCCTTCAAGTTAATTCAGACTTGGAGAATGTTAGACAGCAAATTCAAGTATGACAAATCGGGTATGTATGCAATAACCTCCTTGGCAAACCCCTACAATTATGCAGCAACAATGTTATGTACACTATATGGTCTTCCAAATAACACTAAGTTTTCAATAGAATGGATTCCCTTGATAGATGCTTGTGTTAATTCCTATATCATGAATTGGCCTTCTATCCTAATTGACAACTTAGCCACCTCTATTACTGAATATCGACAAAAGAAAGCCTCCTCTTAAGATAACCTCCCTCCCTTCTATTTCTATGCTTATATTATGGATGCTATCTGCTTTTGCATGACATTTCCAACCATGGGTTGGAAATGGAGCATACAAGATCCTTACCCAATCCATGTCAGTCATAAGCAAATATGGGAATCTCAATATATACCTCACTTCTACAAGATATTTCATTCTATCATGTTGCCCCTACACCAAATGATTTTCAATAAGAAAGCCCCTAGGTTTTCCCAAGAAGTTGCAGTAGACCTGCTTGCTGTAGGCAAGTATTTCATTGAGGAATGGTTCACCTACATTAGGGATTTTGGTAGCACTGTTGATCCGCACGTCCTTCCCTTATATGTTTCTGATAAGCTATTAGCAAGGGAGATTGCCTACCAAACTATGGGTAAGGGCCTGACCAAAGTCCTTAAAGATGGCAAGAAGTCATTATGGCCTACTTTCCCTATCAAATACGGCTCTTTTACTTTAGCTAATTTTGTTCATGCTACTAAGGAATCAACACAAATGGAAGCCCTCAGACTTCATACATTTCCTACAAGGCAATTCAATCCAAACAATGTGGCATACAATATCACTACAGGACTAAAGCTCAAGGCATACAATCATGGGGAAAATTACTTTGAGGATTTGTTGCAGTCAACAGTTTCTTTTGAGCAAGCACTTGAATGGGCAAAAGCTAACCTGAAACCTGAAGATTTTCAAAGATTTCAGGAATTCAGGAATGAGAGGCTTTGGGTCATTCCAATGCATTTATTAAAGCCCGAGGATAAGCCTACCCTGAGTAACACTGTCGATAGCGCAACCCCTAGCTCTCAAAAGGATTCTTAGGTGAACACTAAGAATACAACAAACACAGGGAAAGTTCAAGATGCAAACAATAAGATTGAGTCCAGCAGGAAGCTAACCGAAAAACAGGTAATAGACCATAGTTGCGGGGGAGCGCATTAGGGAGCGGTCGCTCCGTCGCTCCCAGAGCGCTTTTTTAAGCCCGGGAGCGATCGGGGAGCGATCGCTCCCGGGCATTAAAAAATTGCTCCGGGAGCGATTCGAACCGCGCCGGGAGCGGTTACGCAGAAAAAAAATCCACAGACGTCAAAAAAACTAAATTAAAAAAAAAAAAATTGTTTTAAAAGCCCAAAGGGCATAAAAAAATTTCATTATCAAACCATTGAGCAAGAGCTAAGGAGCAAGAGCAAGAGCAAAGGAGCAAGGAGCAAGTGCTGAAGAGCGAGGAGCGAGGAGAAAGCCTGCAGAGGCAAGTAACTTAGTAATTTAGCTAGTTTAATTTAGTTAGGTAGTAATTTAGTCAATTTAATTTAGTTTATTGAGTTTTAAAATTATGGATTTGAATCAAATTAATAAATTAAGTTAATTAATCCCAATAAATTAATTAATTTGCAGATTCTTGAATCAAAACCCTACGAATATCAAACACCATGGACCTGGCTATATTTCTGGGCATTTTCCTCTTCTTGGTCCCTTTTATGGTTATTATGGTGCTGGAGAGTAGGAAACGGAGGGGCCAAATTGAAGAGGGGGATGAGAGATGGAGAAAGTAAAATGGGTGACAACCCGGTGACGGAGGAGCTGGAGGAGGGTGAACAGGAAACTCAAAAGACTAAACAAGAACCAAACCCCATTGTGGAAATATGTTCACAGGGCTGAAACAGGGAGAGGGGGGTGGAACCACTAAATTTCATTGCCCCCATTGCAACACTGATTACACAGGTTCATACACCCGTGCTAGAAGACACCTCTGCGGGAAAAAGGCCATGGGATGGAGAGAAACAAATAGGAATCAAAACTTGTGCAGCGGTGTCAACAGCGGATAGAGCCAAATACATAAGGGAGGAGGAGGAAGCC